>WTSP01010701.1:9636-30973 GCA_025331215.1 Actenoides lindsayi | reverse complement strand
TGAGAGAGTTGGGGTTGTTCAGTCTGGAAAAGAGAAGGCTCTGGGGAGACCTTATTGTGGCCTTCCAGTATCTGAAGAGGACCTACAAGAAAGCTGGTGAGGGACATTTTAGGATGTTGAGTAGCGGTAGGACTAGAGGGAATGGATCAAAACTAGAGGTGGGTAGATTCAGATTAGACATTAGGAAGAAGTTCTTTACCACAAGGGTGGTGAAACACTGGAACAGGTTGCGCAGAGTTATGTTAGAAGCCCCATCCCTGGAAGTTTTTAAGGCCAAGCTGGATGGGGGTCTGTGCAACCTGCTCTAGTAGGAGGTGTCCCTGCCCATGGCAGGGCAGTTAGAACTAGATGATCTTTAAGGTCCCTTCCAACCCTGACAATTCCATGATTCTGTGATCTTAGACGTAGGGTTATTCAAAGAGAAAAATCTTCTGGCCTTGATCTGAACCCTTCTACCACATACGAAAACCTTCTAGGAGAAATGTATCCAAGATGACTAGGGGAAACCTGATCTTCTCTTCTACATCCAGCATAGATGTTGAATCATGAAAAAACTCTGGCAAGTAACAGCTCAGATGAGGTGTTTATTTGCTACTTCACAAGTACCAAGAGACAAACTCTGTAATTCCTCTGCATGCTGTTGAAGCATGAAATTAAGTAGGCTAGCTTGAGCTTATTTTTAAATCAAAAAATACATGGGAAGAGTCCACAACTTTTTAACTTTTATTCTCCACATCGGCTCAAGCAATGGATCATCATGTCATCTTCCAGGGAGGAAAAAAACCCCAAAATGTTCTTGACTTGTGTCTTAAAATTTCATTTTTCTTTCCATTTTATTTTTCTAAGATTGTTTGAAGCATGCATGTGCTAAATCTGGCTGTATCTTTGCATTTCCTTGTTCAATACTGATTGTTGCTTTTTCATTCTGCATTTATCCGTCTTCCTCACTACACATTTTTGTGATTGCACAGATACTTAAAAGTGTCAGTTCTTTTCTCTTGCTAAGTTTTGACTGTTTGGAGATGAAGCTTCCACATAAATAGGAGCTTGTAACTGGACTTAAACGAATGAGCACTGAACTTGCATGTCATTTCTAGAATGTGGAGAAACACAAAGAAGATAGAAATGCTTTCACTGGAAGCTAAAAATGGCTATTCTTCCATGTCTGTTCCTAAGTAGCTAGTAACTGACTGAGCAGAAAAAAAGATGTACTGAATGCAGGACAATATGAATTAAGACTCCTGAAGAGAGGTCACTTCTTTGTCCTTCTTAGCAGAGCAAGAATTATTTCAGGCACATCTCAAACTTTGGGGAAAAAAAGAAAAAGCACAAGCCACCAAACACAAACCACCAAAGTAAAACAAAAAGCCTGGGAGCTACCTAGCTTTAAAGTTGCTTGACTTGGAAACCATGGTGCAGTCTCTGCACACAAAGTAAATTTTAAGAAATGAGGAGAAACACTCTTTTTCATAATCTATGACATTCATAAGATGCGTAAGAAATAGGACTCTGTGCAGTAGTAAAACATTTTTTTCTTAAAATCCCAGGTCAAAGATTTGTCAGGCACTAAATATGTTCAGCCTTAGTTGATAGCTGAGTAAATATATTTGAACTTGGCAAATATCATCATCATTGAGAATGACTTTTGTGATGGAGTAGTATGTCAATGAAAGCATAAAATAGAATGAAAGATAATGAATTTTAATCGAGACATTTTGCAGATGTGTTACTGGAAACCCATGGAAGACTACACAGATACTGGAAACCCTGTAGATGAATATACAGAAGCTTTCTGAAATTATTTTCACACAGAGCTCTGGCACTATAAAATATCAAAGTATGTCAAACTACAGGTTTTGCAAAACAGCCACATCTATTTATATGTTAAAAATTAATACATCAGAAGACAATAAAAATACATATTTTTATAGATATACTTTGTTGCACAGCTTCTAAATGTCCTAGTACAATCTAAATGTCATGTCTCTCTCTTTTTATTTTAGTTAATTCTGATTGCTCTGAAGCCCCAGAAAAACTGTTTTTCTTTTTTTTTTTTTTCTTCCTACCTGTGTTACATTGAGATATCCAAACCAGAAAACAAGGTGGATCCCAAATGACATGCAATTACAAGCTATTTAATTATTTTATGTAACTACGGAAAGGAAAATTTCTAGAAGTTCTCTGCAGGCTAGGGAAGTGTTTATTAACCACTGAAAAACATCAGGTGATTTATAGAAAAGGTAACTTTTCTAGGAGGAAGTTTTCAAATGAGCTGTGCTTAAATTCTGCTCAACTGATCCCTAAAATCACTGTTGAAGTCCAGGCATACATGGTAGTGTGATTCAGGTCTCAGTCTATTGTCTCCTTACTCTATATATGCTTATCCATTTGGCCTGCAGGCACATCTATTTCTATAGGATATATTTTAGGATTCTTTCTCAGCTGCATACATCAAAGAAAGAATTTGTCCATCACCCTGTATGTCCTTTTGAAAAGGCACTGAAAGACTGTCAGTACTCAAGTGACCAAGCCTGCTGACTGCTAATTAAATCACTGCCCAAATCAGCTTAAGCACAGCTTTTAGCAAGCTAAACAAGTGCCTCTAACTCCAGATAAAGGTTTAGCTCTTTGTACAAAGAGAGGAAGAACAAAGAGTAAAAGCTGGTGAAAAAAATGTAGAGACACACAAAATCAGCAAAGAAAACTGTTCCCATTGCACCCATTAGTATGTGCAGAATACGTACAAACAAATACTCTCTCTGAAGGTAACTTTGGTACGTTTCCTTATAAAAAGGGCTTTTTTTTATTGCCCTGGTGAGGGGAATCTCAAACACTGTTGTGGGTTTTTCTTCTTGATTGTACCCCTGATAAAGCAAATTTGGAGAAAATAAACCTCACTGGAGCCCCATGGGTGCTAATCAGACCTTCACAGGCCTTCTAGAACTCTATCCTAAATCATTTGAGTTCAACTCTGGTTTCATACACTACTTAACTAACAACAAAATCATCACCATACTTCTTAAAGCATGAGGGAAAATCAAATTAGCCTGTCAGGAAAATAATCCCTTAGAATATTTAATAAAAGACTCAAAGCTTTGGGAGGCAGTTGTATAAAATATTTACAAGGAATTTTTTAAATTAAAGATGGAAATGAAAAAAAAAAAATACATTCCCTATGTAATCAGTATGCAAAGCTTTCTTTGTTTCCCAGCGTCTCTAGGACCACTCAACATTTTGTAGGCTTGTGCTTAGAATGAGAAGCACCTGGACTTACTGGGCAGGTAATCATGGTTTTACACATTATTTATATGCAAAGCTCAGCTCTCTTATTCCAAAGCAAGAAGCAGCAGCATCAGTTAGCAGTTACATAAATATTCCTTTTACAGTACTACCTAACAGAAGAAGTGGACCATGACTTAAGTGCCCTTGAGACTCTGATCTCTTTAAAATACTGCCATCTCTTAAAGTAAATAAAGGTTGACATATCTTTTATTTCATATTCAGTGATTACCAACAGAAATTACTGAAGCATTTATTGTTTATAATACTGAAGCTATGAAAAGTACTCTTGCCTATAGATAAATAAGCTGGCAAGATATAAAAAGACTGACACTCCATGAAGTTAAATGTTACTACATTTGTAATGAAATATTAACTTCAACAACTTTTTACAAGGATGTCTTTATTTCTGCCTAGCAACAGTCTTTATTGCTTTCTTTACAGAGCTAAAATAAGCATGATTTTAAAATCTCATGTAGAACACCTGATTTTAAGCAACAAAGCAATAAAAATAGCTTAACAGGAGCATTGGGGCTGCAACCTTTCAAAACTCCCAAGCAATCAGATACATCACAGCCACCTTCCTGATTTCTTTTTAGAAATAGACAAAGCATCTAACTGACCCTAAAGACACCTACAATAAATGGTAGCTATAGGGGAAACCTACACAGTCATTTTGCTTTTTTCTCTATAAAACTATGAAAATGCTCCTATGTTCTTTGAAAACTGTTTTAAGGTCTTAGGATATTAGCTATATCTTTAATAATAGCCATTACTACCAGATTACTAAAGAATGCCGTAAGATTGATTCTGTTGCTGCCTTTTCTGAATGCAATGAAGACAAGCAATAAAAATTTCCCATTATTACAAAAATGAGAAAACAGCATTCATTTATTACTGGACTATCCAGTGATTCAAAGAAAATACATATTAGTTATATAATACACATAGCAGCTTGCTAAAAGTGAGAAGAAGGAATGTCCAGGCAAAGGTTTTGTCTCCCTTCTCTGTGTTTAGCTGCACAGAAGGTAATTTTGCCTTCCCACCCTGATGAAATGAAGGCTGACATAATGGTAAACTCTAACAAGATGACTTAGGAACAACAGTAAGGAAAATTCTAAAAGCAATGCAAGAGAAGCAAATGGAAATTTATGAAAGTGAATTACACTTGTACAGTGGTTAATGGCTGATATAACAAATCACCAGAGTTAACAGAACAAACCAGAAGAAAATAATGTTAAAATATGTACATTTTCATAATATTTCATTTTCCTGAGCAACTCAAGTGCTGGAATCAGAACCTGTGTTTACTGAAAACTCATTAAGGTTTTGCAAAGTCCAGTGAGGCAGGAAAAAAAAAAATCTTCTATCAATGTGTATATGTTTGCAGCAATATAGCAAAAAATTCAAACAATGGCCAGAAATTTGTGCATTAACCTACACAGGTTTAATTTATGCATAACTATAAAATGACCTTCTAACTTAGTCCGGTTTTATAGAAATATAAATCATACAAAGACAGAAAGGTAGTTCACTGACAAAGAGCTATGTAAGAACAATATAAATGTATTTTTCCCTTTGCTTTACATCTGGACAATCATTACTGTCAAATGTACACTACCTTCAAATTAATGTAGAGGGATATCAAATCAAAATCATAGCATTTTGCACCTTCTTGTACAGGGTAATAATTACAACCTGTGAAACTGCATTTTTTTGAGAATTATAAGATCCAACTCTTTGTTGTAGCATACATAAATATAAATACGTTCGCTTCTGTGAAAAAATTACACTGAGCAAGAAAACAGTCTGAGGCACAAATTGTATTTGCAGTGTTCTTCAGACAGTTTAGTCACAACAGAAACTACAGGGGGTTTAGAGTCCCTGGGAAATCTCTTCCCTCACCTATGGGAAGATGAAATAGCAATGTATGTTGTCTGTGTAGTGTAATCTGAACTGGAAACCCATGAAGGAAACAAGGTTTTTCCCCTGTTGAGGATCTTAATGAAACAAATAGTGCAGGCATTTTCTTCCTATTTAAACCACGAATCTGACCAAGTCTCCTGCAGCTCTCCTAAAAAAGCCCCAAACAAACCAACAGCTAAAAAAAGACAATACCCAAAGCCTTTACAGTAATAATTTGGAAAGGATGTGGCTTGATTATTCAACTGCTTGTTTCCTATTTAGTCTTGCAAACTCATTCCAGATAGAAAATCAAGCGCATAACCTAGGATTTTTCTTCATCCCCGCTCTGGATCTGTATATCGTTCAAAAACCAAATAAGTAATTAAAAGACTGAGCTATTTACTCCAGTAAGAATAATTTTTCTGAAGGTGTGAAGCCTTTTCAAACTCCTCACTAGTGCAAGTTACTATTTTCTTCAGGCTGAAATCTGGGTAAACATGAATGATTTGGATAGCTCTTCCAAAATAACAGTATCTTTACAATGTAATGAGTTCAGATTTGGTCTGCACTTAATCTGGAATGGACCTTTGTTCTCTCTAAAGAATCAGGTGAATGAATGACAGAAAGACATTGGATACTTAATTTTAAATCAGTTTAGAGAATTTGCATAGGACTAAGAAGCCAGTGTGATAATGATAGATGATAATCTATGGAGATTTTGTATCTCCATAGAGAGAAAACACTGACTATAAATATGTGAGAAAAATGGCATGGAAAATAATTTTCTTTAATTGGTATCATCAATGATGCATTCACAAACCTAATTATTCAAGCTTCTTTCTAAGAAAGAAGTTGAACTTGACTCCAGAAATCAAAAATTGCTAAAGCATAGTTCACATTAGACCTTTATACATTCACATAAACCATTACTTAAAATGCAAATTTATGTCAAAATCTTACTTACACTTCCTTTTAATGAATGATTTTAAAGTGATCTTAAAATATTTTAAAGTTTTGAGTCCATCATCCAATTTACTTTCCTGACAGTAAAACTTTTGCATTACTCTTGGTGGTGACCCGTTCTGTAGCTACACCTGAGACACCCTGTCCCCACCATTTGGGCAAAGTACTACACTACTTATATCTTTCAGTTCTAAATACTGGTCTGAATTTTCAATTATACTAGCACATGGAATAGGATATTAGCACTATTATTCTTCAAAAAATCCAAGGCCCAGGTTAATGAGACAAACGAACAGCACCCAGCAACCTCTGAAATATTTAGAGAAAAGATGCAAGCTCTATTGCATTTTATTTATTTATTTATGTGATATTTTTGATGCTGGTGAAGAATATGTCCAGAAAAATGGCATTATACGGTCGGAATTATATACTGTATTTTAAGGAACAAATCAAAGAAAAAAACCCAGAGAATGCTCATGAAAATGTAGCCTCATATATGATATAAAATGTTATTAGATTCTGCATGTTCCAAGACTTGTACAATAATGAATTGTACTAAAATTACTCAATGACAAATTATAAAATGGAACAAATATTAAACTCACAAAAATTACACTCCTATAAATTAAATGTTTCACTGAGGTTTTTAAATTGGTGTAACACAGAACGATTTGCCAATACACTTCTACTGAAAAGTAAAAAGGTTTATATTGAATGTAACAGTAGAGACAAAACCTTTACATAAGACAGATGGAAAAAAGAAGCTAACTGATACAGAACAAATGCTACCAGAATTAGACACACATGGCATAATCAAACCTCCATTAGTTCATCTATGATGAACTAGACATTATTGAGAAAATATCTTATTGTTTCTTTCAAGGAAAGAACTAGGAAAAATACTTGTTGCTTAAAATGATTGGTTCCTTATGGCCTCTTGCCCTGGATTCAGATAGGATAGGGTTAATTTTCAGAAGAAGCTGGGAGAGGGATCACAATCAGGATAGAAAACCGAACCAGATAATGTGTTATTCGTATACTATACTGATGTCATGCACAGTATATAAAGGGCAGTGGAGGGTTCTACCTCCCTGTCAGCTCCAATATTCTGGTTTTCTCAGAGGTCATGCACAACTAGTTTGACTTGAAACTAGTTGTGACTGACTTTCGCCAGAATCTCAGTTTGCTAGGTATTTAACAATCTTTGCTGTTCAATAAAATCTGACACAAGGTTTTGTATTAAAATTTTCATACAATGAAGAATCTTCATGGAAACGTTGAATACTTAGATGCTACAAACCAAGCTGTGTCTTCATCCTCATTCATGCCATTTCAAAGAAGCATCAGTTACATTTCTGAGCGCTGAATCATGCTCTGGACTGACCAAATTGCATGCTTAAGATAACAGTTTCTTAACCATTCTTCCAATTGATTTCTAGAAAGGAGTCAGACACTGTCCTTCTATCCTTTCATAAGCACTTAGAGACATAAAATCCATGTGCCTTTCACTCTCTCTACTGTAATACACCACAAGCTTTTTACACTTCTTTTTACAGTTCCTTTTATATCCAGAACAAACATCTCACTATGTGTAAAAGCTTGTGGTGTATGTAATGGTAGCATAAACAAATAGAGACTAGAGATGACATATTGCATGAAAGGAGGCAAGAAGCATAGCCGCAGTGGCTGTACAGAACAAAAGGGGTAATCACACAGAGGAGAGAAACAAGGGAGGCAGAAGCAGGTATTAAATTTGGTTTGGCAGTCTATTTTCTAAATAGAGTTAATTGACGGAGTAAATTGACAACACAATTTTACCTATTACTTAACCCCTGCTTAATGATAGAGAGAATGCTTTACTAGGAATTGGCTTAAATTAGACATGTAAACCCACCGTCTCAAAACCATTCACACACTTAATCCCTTGTGAAATAAATTAGTTAAGTGTCATTAAGCCTGAGATCATCACCTGTGAAAGGAGAAAATATGAGGCATAAAAATTTTCCGTGATCAACACTGCATTGCTACAATAGGCAAACTGAAAATTTATGTTAAAAGATATTATAGAGGGAAGTCTGTATAGTCCCTGAGGGGGACAATTGGTACCGAGGTTAAATGGAATTGGCAATGCCGGCCAAAGGCCAGACAAGGGGAGAAAACAGTATGTCTGTCACATTATATTCCCTCTAGCTCCATAGGTTTCATGATTTGCTTTTTAGCAGGGCAGGAACCAGAGAAAATCATGGTAGGAAATCCTACTAGCAAAAAGATAGGCTTGTTTTGCTTCAAAATTCTGTTATCTCTTGTCTGACCTTTATGGCTCAGCCTTGGCTACCACCCACTGAAGTGGGATCTAGGTGAATACTGTCCTTTCCTACTTAAAGATGTTTTATTTTCCTGGTGACAAGGAGAAAAATCACTCTATCCCTCTGCTTTGTGAACATAGGAAATAGGATAATTTTTGTATCACTATTATACTATGTCTGTAGTCTGTTTTCCCAAGAAAATAACACTTCTTTCTGTCAGTTTCTCCCTGAAATCTTTGGAACTTGTTGGTCAATTTTGATCACATCTATCATGTCTTGGTGATGTGAAGATCAGGTAAGTATCATAAAATCTTGAGAGAGAAAGACAGATACTTTATTAAAGCCTTCACTGGAGGGAAGAAGGATGAGCTCAAGTCTTATTAAACATTAGAGACCAACATAGGAGAAAGCTATTATAAAGGCTCACCCCACAGGAAAATTTCAACAGAAGTTCACTATATTATACACAACAGTGAATCTAGCCACAGAGCATGAATATTTACAGAATCAGGCTTCTTATCATCTTCTCATGACAGAATTACTTTCTTGGTTGTACCTCACTGGTATTTGATAGTCCTCATCATGACCTAGGCATTGTACAAGACATGATACACAGAACAGAAATGTTCTGCATTGCCAGAAAACTCACTATATAGAGTAACTGCCTAGTTTTTTTTGAAGGAAACAGGAAGGGGAGTGTGAGAAGGAAAGGAAGAGAGAGAAAGAGAGAAAGTATATAGGACCCGCTACTGTGTTTTTGCAGTTTTATAAATTATTTTTTATGTTCTCCTCTTTTAACGGTTATAAGATAATAAATAGATTTCTTTACAGTCAGTTGATTTTCATCTAGTTGTACTGTGACAACTATGATCCCTTCTTGACAGAACCTGACACACAGCTTTCCAGTTGGATAGAACTACAGAATTCAAAACATACAAATTCATCCCTGGCAGAACTGTGTAAACTGCAGCCAAGCACCGTAATTATACTTACGTGAACAGTAATTTTTAAGCAGTAAAAAAAAATAATTAAAACACTCCAACTTCAAAAAAGGAAAATGAGAATTTTAGTTTCTTCTTATGTAAAACAAATCTATTTAGATTAAAACATGAAAAAATTAAAATAATGTCTAAAAGCACACAATTTATTTGAGAAGGGTATTTGTTCCTCTAAAGAACCCACTGAGTAAACTGACGAGAGCTATCAGCTTTCATCCACGCACACAATCATGCCACTGATTTTGAAAACAACTCCAGAGTTGTCAATATGATTTACCCACAGTGGAAGACATTCATTTTCACAGACACAGGAGGGAAAGTGAACATTTCAGATAAATTAATTTGAATTATTTGATTGTCCAAGTTTGCATCCTCAAAGTTAATGTCATTGTGACTTGTTGTTTCTATACATGTATTTTTGTCAGTGCCCTAAAGAGATTTAAATTAATGGTTCAAGCCCTAGCTACATTAAAGATAACACAGAAGTCTTTGAACAAATAACATGGTTGTAGCCCTTTAGGACAATAAAGACTATAAAACTCAGGAAGAACTTGACAGCTGGACAAAGAAATCTCAGTGAGCAGGAAGGGATCTAGCTATGCAGTATCTTTGTAGAGCTTATTAAACAAATTCAGCATGACCATTTTAGAATACACCAAAGAACTGTATGATTCCAATGGACTTTTCCAGCACCACAGGAATAACCTTCAAAGCACTCACCCACTTTTATCTGCCTCACCTGTGTTCTTTCTTTCCTTAAATCAGGTTAGAAGCAAAAACAAATAGAAAAAGAACAGCAACAAATGAAGCAAAATGTTTCCTCCTGCTCCTTGCCCTACCCTCTGAGAGAACTGCTACTTCCTAGAAAGAGAGAGTACAGGTCTGTACACCTCACCAGGACCCTGTTTATTTGACAGTTACTTTTATGTACATTATTACATACTGATTAAATAGATAGATGGCCAAACTGGTGGTCTAACTATAAGTTTTGTCAAAAAAAAAATCAAATTACTCTTCTTAAAAATTAAAATGGAATAGTTCAAATACTGCTTAAGAGTTTTATGGACAGTGTCAGGGCTTTTCTTAATATGTTTAAATAAACATAAATTATTTCAAAGCAAGAACTTGAAATGGCAGTTTTTTCCCTTTGTAAAACGTACTCTTAGAGAGTTACACTGATTTTTATTAGTAATTAAAAGACTCAGCAAATGTTGACAGGTGACTCAGCATGGTATTTTTCAAATGTTTCATTAAAGCTGTGTCAATAAAAATCACAAATTTTACACGAAAGATGAGTGAATACCAAATTCTGTACTAGCGATTTTGTGCTAATGGAAGTGTGTCACATGCAACAATAAGTTGCAGTGAAATTACAGTAAGTTTAGAGAAGCAGTGTGTGAAATCAAGCCCACTGATTCGAGAACTACTTTTCATTGTATGAAAATGAATTAACTGCTATGAAAATGCTCATGTGAAACTTACTGCAACAAATTACATTTTTTTCTGTTTAAGCCTGTTATTCATTGTGCTTAGAAAATACCCCTGCTGAAATAATTAGATCAAGAGTTTGACTTAAAACTAAGCCTTGAAACATAGACCAGAAGTGCTATCATTTAGAGGATGTAATCAAAGAAAATTTTCTTCTTAAATCCATGAATTCTGCATCAGGACTGAGCCAGAATCAGGTGGGTTACCAGTGTGTACTGCTGTTGGGCAAAAATCCAGTGGTGACTTAGAAGAAATGTACATTTACGTTAATAATTTCAGTAGCATAATTTTTACAAATTGCTATTTTGGCAGATTTTAGTAGATTTTTTGGCAGATTTTAGTAGATTTCATCTTTTTGCATGTAATCCTTCTTATTTATCATTCAGAAAAAAAAAAAAGTATTATCCACTTAAAAGTAAGTATAATATGTAGACACTGAAAAAATTGAAATTCCACCCCCTGAAAAAACAATGCAGTCTTAAATTTTAGTTTCATATTGAATTGGAATAAAAGCTAAACTTAGGATTTTTCATGTTACACAGAAACACATCCCTTTTCAAGCTAATGGCTTTTACTTTTTACCCTCATAATTCTGTTACAACTGTATAGTTGTTATTCTAGAAATCTTAAAGAAGCATTTAGTTGAAACTAGTTCTTGCAAAATTTTTAGTCAAACTAGGGGTTTTTAAAACACAGATTTCAAGCATCACTAGTTCTACATAAACAAGTTCAAAAACTCTTACTGTACTCTATTTGCCATGCAGTAGACTACAAAAATATATATGATATACAGCTATATTTACTTTTCATATATGTAGGATCATATTGCCCATTACGTTAAGTAGACTCACAGATTTCTATACAGCTGCATCCCTCTGCATCAGGCAGCTCCTTCCTTCACAGCCATCGCAAACATAGGCACACATATCCCTGCAGGTACAAGTCTGCTTCATAGGAGGTATATTTCTAATCCATAGATTGTAATGGAGGTGGCACATACACAAAATCAATTTGATATTAAGTTTTGTCTGAGGGATTTTAAGGCCCATATCTTACATTAAAACTGGCATAAAGGTGTTTCTTCTGGAGCGACGGATCTGCATGTGAGCTAACAGGTATAGATAAGCAAATAGCAATAAAATATTAGTTCTGAGTTTTTCTGTTCCTTGTATAGTCCCAGAGTATTCACGGAAATCACTCTGGTTTTTTGTATGATGCCGCTTCCTTACGGGATTTTGGGATGCAAGTCAAAGTGAGAAGAATCTTTGAAGTGTTCAATTTATATGGATGAACGGTAGCAAACCAAAATGATTCTTTGACAAGCTGCATGTAGAATTCATCCTGAAGTGCCAGCAAATCATTCCAGAGGGAAAGGATGGATAAACTATTCAATTCCCTTCTTCATAAAAAAATGCAGGGCAAAGGGAGATAAATCATATTTTAATACAACATACCATATCCATATTCTCTATACAACCAATGTGTCAATAAGAAAACTCTGTAATGGATCTCATAGAACCTAGCTGTCTATGAAAACAATCATTCCTTTTTATGATAAAACCACCTGAGATCAGCAAGGAAATGAACACGAATAACTCAAGGTAAAAAGGTAAATATAAAATGCACTCTTAAGATTTTACACCTTTGACATCATTGTTACCTTAACATAAGTAAACTTAGAAACTGACCTGTGGTGATCGCACACCAAGAATATCCTTGTTTCCTTTTTTCCATTCTCAAACAGTTCCTTTCTGTCTTAATGCCATAGTAGCACCTGGTTATTCACCTTATGAACATTCCTGAGCAGTACTGAGGACTGCAGAATACCGAGGAACCAAAAATACAGATTGGCCAGGAGTGCAGAGATGATTTGTAACTGATTTTTCTACTACTATTTCCAGTAATCCAGATTCATGTAAGAAAAAAAGTAAAAAAGTATAGATAGGCAGTCAGGATGCTAAGTGCTTCTGCTTTTTCTGTGAAATTGGAAACCAGACAAGTGCTTGAGCCAATACATTTAATTAATTTAATCATGAATGCATCAGGAAATAGGATGTTTTAATTTCTATATTAAAAATTGTTTCTATATTTACATTTTTTCCAAATAAAGAAATTAGTTAGAAGGGAAAAGTGCTTGACAGGAGACAGAGAAATGATAGTTCAAAGAGCAACAATGGACTGTAGAGATTATGATTCAGAGATGCTGTTCAGACCAGGTATTTTTTTAGTCACTGCTTCTATGTACTCAGTGACATTCAGTGATGCACTGACACTAGATGGTGACTGATTATGATCAGATGCCAGTTTTGCAAGAATCACCTTTAGAAACTGTTATTTTGCAGACTGACTCTGACATGTCAGTGAATTGCTGTCTCCCAGAGCTATATTTTATAAACAAGAGACACTGCTCACTGGAGATGGAAATGATTATGTGAAGATGAAGTTGTTGCAGGGAGGGGGAAAGAATCCCTCTCTAGTGGAACAGAGAAATAAACTGCATTTCTTTTTTGCAGTTAATCAAGCCTTTGCCCGTATGTGAGCCAGCAGGTATAGATAAGCAAATAGCAATGAGATATTAGTTCTGAGCCTTTTTGTTCCTTGTATGGTCCCAGATTATTCACTGATAACTCCACTTTTTTGTATGATACACTTTCCTGTAGGGATTTGAGATGCAGGTCTACGTAAGAAAAACGTAGTTCTCAATTTTTGTATTTATTTATTTATTTTTATTTTTAATTAAGACTTTGGGACTGATGCTGAAGTACCTCTAATTTCTGCTGTTACATTCCAGTGGAATTCACTGAGGAATGCCAGCTTTTTTCTGAGTTCAGACATTGGGCAGCTCTGCCTGTTCTGAGGTAGATTTCAGAGATCCTTGTCATCAGATATGCAAAGAATGAGAAATGTGCAACGTGATTTAGACATCAGAACATGACTATCAATTAAACTTACATTTGAAAATAGAGTTCATTAATGCATATTCATGTATTTAGATTTTAGACTTTTTAAATGGAATACAGATTATTCATAAGATACAATTTTAATGTGTTTACAAAATCCAACTTCTATTTGATAGTTGGTTAGTTTCTATGTTTGATAAATTGATCTCATCTTTACATTAAAAACAAAGCTATCGAAGTCATTATGAACATTGGTATTGATCAATTGCCACTGATAGTAATAAACAGTAAGAATCCTGGGCTGTGTAAGTAACCATTCCCTTAGAATTAGTGAGAAAGATGTAGCGAGCAAGAGAGAGTGGAACAGACTGCTGGGATGTTAAAGAGACTATTTGAAATATCCTTCTTGGGATTAACCTTGATTTCATCCTTTGACTTCTATTAAAAAAAACCCAAACAAACAAACATAAAACCCCCAAGAATAAGGATGTATTAGAAAATGTATTAAAAAAATGTTAGAATCTGGACTTGGGTAAAAGTCTGATATCCCTGGAGTCAATAGCACCTATTTCATTTCAAGTAATGGTAATAATTTTAAATTATGAAAATATTCTTAACTACCTACAAAAAAAAAAAAAAAGGATGTCCATGGTAACAATCAAAGATGGACAGCAATCAAATACAGTTCTCCAATGGATTCAGGTTCTCTTTTCAATAAGAAAAGACAGTTCTGGCAATTTTATTAATTCAGCTGCATTCTTGAAGGTAACATTTGTAGTGTTTGATAGCATAAGTATACAGTAACAGATCACTGAATTATTGATCCAGAACTCGTATTCTCTGTTATTTTGTTAATATGAACAATAGTGTTACCAACAATCTTAAGAAGAACAGCCTCCATCTAGTTTTCCCTTAAAGAAACTGAGAATATTTTCTAACATTGTAAAGCCTGAATGGGGATGGGGTTTTTCTGTTTGTCTGAAATAATGTCTTCTGTCAGAAATTATTAATCCATTAATACATTGAAATAAGCAGTCAATTTAATCCTCTGGCTAAACTGTTTTCTAAAAACAAAAAAAAAAAAGCTTAAATAGCTCAAGAAAGTAAAAAGTGCTGGTTTAACTCCTCCATATTAGAAATGTTTTAAACTGTAAGTTAGATGTCTGTTTTGAAGTATAAAGCAGTAATTTAAATAAAATATATATATATAAAAAAAGTATTTTAATGACCCTTCTCTTCTTCTTAATTTATATTTCAGATAAAATCATAATGAAGTTCAATATTTTGACTTATATGCTCATTAAGGTTAGGGTATTTCAGAAAAATAAGTTCACAGGATGGATAAACTTTTTTTAAACATACTTTTATCTGTAAATTCGAAATTCTGATGCATTCAGGTCTGAAAGCTCAAATTCCAAACACTTTTAGTTACCATTGGTCAGATGACTAGCATCCATACAGCTTCACCAATACAAGTTGTGCCAAAACTGTTCCAAATCCCCATACTCACTTTAAATTTTGCTTTTTGGATGTATACATTCTTCTGAATACAACAGAAGAAGTGAAAGAAAGCACTTTCTTGCCCTAGAATTCAAATATAGTTCTATGAAAAACACACCTGATGAAACAGAGCTACCTCCATTACTCCATTTATTTTCCAGTCCAGTATGCAACACTAGCAAGTGAGAGAAGTAAAGGCAACAATGTGGAGAAAAGTATGAACTAGAAAGTATTCCCCTGCCCCTTTTTAAGTACAAGTATGCAGCCCTCATAAAACATGAGACAGTAGAAGACTGAGCTTCCCTTGTCTCCAGAGATCTCTTGTATACCAGGTTTCTCCTGCTTGTGAGAAAATTCAAATACTGAACATTTCCTATGTTACACAATTTCACAGCAATTGTAAAATATGTAGGCCTCTATCTTTTTCTCATTTTGTTGCTAACCTGATCTTCACTTACCCATTGTCTCTTCACATACAGATCACAGTCTATAAGGAGGTCATGAAAAGCCATTAGAGTCAGTTGAGAAGCATTAGTTATTGCAACTTTTAGTATAATGCAATGGGAAGAACACATCTTGCTCTCCCATGTTTTATGTACATTTCCTCTTCAAAGTCAACATCTGTAAAGCTCTTGAACTACATAAATGCATGCACACAGGTTATATAAAATCTTATGATTAAGAAATACATATTTTTACCCTACTTGAATTGAAAGTGTGGTAGCACTTACAAATTATTTCCAACCCAACCTAGGGATTACCAGTAAATTAGCACAGAACACTAAACTAACCTACTCAGTTTCCTGTGGGTGTTAAAAAAAAAAAAAAGGTGCCACAATAAAATATTAATTTTAAAAATTACTGCTTATTGAAATAACTAATGGCACTGGATCTTTAATTATTCAAGCAAGCCTATTTGCAAGCCACTTTTTGGTAGTTTATACATGAAGTAGACCATTAGCAAGTACAGAAGCCATTAAGCAGTTACATTCCAAAAAGGAAGAGGGAGAAGAGATGCATTTTCTTGTTCAATAAATCTTACTCGGTAATCTTCTTTATACTTAAGAATGACAATAATATGAGGAAAAGGCTTTTTTTTTTTTTTGGCTATGATCTTTTGTATTAATTATGATTTATTTGAAATGTGCAAGTCTTTGATTTTTCCTTCTTCATATGACACTAGTTGTGTGGTCCCAAATTTGGGTTCTTCATATGGTGTTTGAGACACCAATCATCACACGGATGTGAGATACTTATTTTATTTCAGTTCTACATAGAAGGTTGCAAATTATTGCAAAGCTACCACACTCCCAGGAATCACAGAGGATCTTATATGCCTAAAGGTAACTAAGAAAAAATCCCCCCGCAATACCTGATTGGTTACCTCTGACCTCATTACAAAATTTTGTTTGCACACATCTTGACTCCTATCCAGCTCATTATCTTATGGTAGTCCTACATTTACATGTGAAATCCCTCCCTAGAGGTGTGTGATTTAATTTTACAATCAGTTCAAAGTTAAGTAGAAGCTATTTCTACATCCTATTAGCCACCACCAAGTTTTTGGTTAACTTCATGTCCAGTTACAGTTCCTGTTTGAATCTGTTCCAAACTATAGCTTGACCATACAATGGATACTACAACATTCGGTTCTTAGGGACTCTCCATTCCTGTTACCATGGATTCAAAACAGACTCATCATAGTTGTCTAATTTTGGTGAATTTGTAAATCCCCTCAACATCAGTTGCACTTTAAAAAAAAAAAAACAAAAAAACAACAAAATTCTTGTTTGCATTATTATGAAGAACGACTCAAAATTGCCCATGAAGTTTTAAAGTCAGAACATTTTGAATACAATGGGTTAATGCCAACAGACACTCCAACCATCCTTCAGAGAGGTGATGGGGTCTAAGTAATTTCTGACTACAACATCTTGCACCCTCAGTGCTCTTTAGCCTTTACTCATCAGACCACAGTAAAAAAAAAACAAAGCATCCATTATCACATCTATTGAACATCTGGTTAACTATTTTTCACTAAGCAAATGCATATTTATTAGACAGAATTTACGTTGCTGATGGCCTTATAAAGCAGGAGACTACCGTTCACTGTCACATGGCCAAAACACTTCTTTGAAGAAAAGCTCTATAAAACAGCTGTCCCAGTTCAACATGACTTAGCCAACTATGGTGGTGTAATCTTGTTAGTTATTCATTTATCAACATGTGAGAAATTCCTGTAGCAAACAAACAAGAATAATTCATCAGTAGCTAAAACTATGTGAATTACATCTACATTACAAAGTCACCTTCAAATCTTTCCTTACACACTAGTGAGTTTACAAGTCACAGAATGGTTGAAGTTGGAAATGACCTCTGGAAATCATCCAGTCTATCTCCCCTGCTCAAACAGGGCCACCTAAGGCCAGCTACGCAGGATCATGTCCAGATGGCTTTTGAGGCGCAGAGAGAAAGCAGAAAATTTCTAAAATCAGAGGTAGCAGGAGAACCCATGAAATGCGGGTGTTGCCAAGGATGTGAAGAAGTCACACAATAATGTGAAGTTTGTGGCATATTTTACATTCTCACATAAAGATCAAATAATTAAAATGATAGAAAAGTGAGGAGAAAATCTGAGTCCAATAGGGTTAAATCTCTCTGCAAATTTAAGATTACAAGGAAGCCCTCACAAAAGATTTTAGAATTGCTTTTATCTGACAGGTTAACAAAAGAAGATTGAAACCATAAAAAATATTTCCCAGATCAATCTAATAACCTGAAATCACACACATCAATTTTAGCACTAACTGTAGCTCAAAGTAGACCTTCATGTAAAGTTTTACAAGTTCTCCACATAAAACATCAAATATTCTTACTGGTTGCATATAAAAAGAATATTCTTGCCTTCAGTTGCTATGTGTATAGATATAAACTGAAAAAAAAAAAAAAGAAAAATCAACCTGAAATCCGTAGTGTAACATGGAGAGGTTGAGTGTGGAGTTGTAATTCACAACACTTTTGTAGTTAAGTCACTCATGGAAGACTGGTTGTTTTCTGCTCTTCATGGAGCTTCTTTCCGTATCTTATCAGATGTGGGGTGCTCATCCCCTCCTTGCTGCCATAACTTTTACTCCAGCAAAACCAGTTCTGAGACCAATTATGTAATATTCAAAATACAATATGACTTGAAGTCATATAAAAATTATATATAGATAAAGTTATACCTATGCATGTTTAATTCAAAATGTTGGAATTCGAAGCTGCTAATTAAAGACATTAGTGAATGTCAATACAGCATTATTTTAATGACTCCAAGATAATCCCAGAGCAATCAATTTAGATCAGAACAAGTTTATTGTAAAGTGCCAAAGGTGGGGGAAAAAATGCTTCCTTAGCACTACAAAGTAATGATTTCTCAAATGAATAATGCCTGTTCAGAATTTAACTAGATAATTACTTCATTTGCATTTGCTAAGGTGATAAGAGAAATGGAAAAGACAGCTCAGTGGGAAATATGTAAGTGTTAAAAGGTGACATGCAAAAGACAGTGCTCCTCAAAGTTCTGGCTTACCAACAGAGTTCATTTTAAAAGGAATACATTTATTAACCTAAGCATCCTGGTGGGAAAGGGACAAAGCAGAAAAATATGTAATAGAAAAATACACTATTTCACACAAATCTCTGACATGCAGTTCAGAACGACGGAAAGCTGGAGCAACCAGATATATTTCTGTTCTCGTTTGTATACAATGAATTTGAGGAATGACTAGAAGCCAGAACACAAAACTGCTGAGGCCTATTTCCATATCTGCTATTCCAGTCTTGCAGAAACAGAAATTGTTCAAGTCATGGTCACTCCTGCAGAAATAATATTAATTTGAAGCAAGAAAAATAATTTCAGTCCTTTGTAGTGTCCCTGTGCTTTATCGAAGGTGAAGAGACCTCTGCTTACATTTTCAGCCCAGGCTATTGCATTTAGTTTTTACAAACAACTAAACTTTTGACATCCTTAAAATAATGTATGTGCTGTGATCAGTTTTACCTCTAATGCCTTCTAGGAGGTGGGAAATTCCACAAGCATGTACACTATACTTCTGCTGGTGGTATATACTTTGTGCTGGTGTGTTGTGGAGCTGGGCTCAATACTAGCATGTGCTCCATCCTTTCTTACTGTGTGAGGGAGATAAGATTCAGGATTACTCTGAGAATTAGAGAGTTCTGGTGAACGTGGATCCCACTATTTTTATGGTAAGAGCCATCACTTGTTGCAATATTTAGAGTCTCGTATGTGTTTAAATATGCAAACAACACAAAATACAGATAGGAACATTACAGGTTTTAGTTCATTATTCTATTGTTATGCAATGGTCTGGCATATTTCATGTTCTAAAAGTTCAGCAGATTTTTACACTTCGGGACACATGTAAATATCTTAACATTGCAAAATATTTCTCCCATGCAACTGAATTTATTTGCCATTCATGTTGGATACAGCAGCTTTGGCAGTGGCTAAGGTTTTGTCTCCTAAATGAAGGGTACTTGAAATTGATGAGAAAAAAAAAATGATTAAAAAAAAACCCTCTTGAGGCTCCAAGTGGACAAAGACTTGATTCAGAAGTTCATTCTGCTTCTCCTGCTCCTCCTACTCCCAGCCTTCCCCCAATGTCCAACATTTTGATCAGTTAAGTAATAGCATAATGGTGAAGAGAGACATTTAGTTTTTATGCTGCTTCTTATTCTCTTCCACAAGATTATATTTTAGAAGAAGTATGCTATTTCTGCTGTTTACATGTTGCATTTCTTTCAAAGATCCCACTCCTTCATCCCCATTAGTTAAATCATAAACACAGTTCACCATTGTCATTATCACTGTCTTAGAACAAGACTCCCATTCTGAAATGTTAAAAATCCACTGATGGACTCATTAGGGCAGAGCATTTCTTGTTTGGGTTTGTTTGTTACTCTTTTCAAGAGAGAGGACAGGATAAGGGAAAGAATGATTTATATATTTAAGTAAAATATTTCTTTGAAGAAATTTGTGATAATAACAGTGATAAGGATGCATTTCTAAATCCTTCAAAATCATGATGAAAATCTGTTTTCTCTCAGGTACCTCAGAAGGTACTAGAGCTTTTGTGTTTCATTCACTGTAAAGAAATTCTGAATACTTACCTTTTATTTCCATTTAGATGCTGAAGAGATACATCATGGAGTATATTAGTTGACGTGACAGTTCTTTCATTTGTTTTATTTCCAAGGTAAATCTGTAAGCAGGGAAAGCAAGAACATTATTCTGAACATGATGAGAAAAGATCTCTCACTGTTATCCACATGATGTGCCTGCTAGTCTTTAATGAGACAAGATGAGAAGGCCTGAATAAGTAACAACTTGGAAGGCTAACGAGGTCATTTCTGCCTAATTTCTGGGTTGTTTTCACATTATTACAGCAGCATTCAAACTAAGTGTTCTGTGTAGATAGTCAAGGAGGCACATGAACCCTTTCTTGGGGGTGAGTGGGGCAAGCAATAACAACATTTTTCTACCAAAGGGGAAGAAAAGACTCAAGAAACTACTCTTAAAGACAGAAAGCTTTTCTTTCTTTAAAAAAAAAAGTGAGAGTAAAATAAAACTCGTCTACCAGATGATGACTTCCTTCCTTTTTAAAAAAACAAACAATGGATTACATTTAAGATATATGTATAGACTGTGCTGAGAATTCCTGTGTGCAATTTGTGACCTTCTCAGGTGTTGACATGTTGTCAAATGGAAAATTGAAAGCTGGGCTGGTTTCTGTTTCCTAAAGTCCTTCGCTGGGGGAGCACGATGTAGACAGTTTCTTCCTCCATCTAGGTGGAACCAAGTGTACGTGAATCAGGACAATCCTGAGCAGAAATACAGCAGAAAAAGCAGCCCTGAGGAAAAGGACTTGGGGGTGTTGGTGGATAGAAAACTGAATATGAGCCAGCAATATGTGCTCCCACACAGAATGCCAATTGC
>WTSP01010700.1:81685-130731 GCA_025331215.1 Actenoides lindsayi | reverse complement strand
TGAGAACACGTAGCAGTGCTCTGTGCAGGGCTGCTGCTGCTGCTGCAGTGATGCTGGCAGGATGTCGGCTTTCTCAGCCTTCCATGCCAAAGGATAAAGGGACGTCAGGAGGAGGCGGGGGGGCCAGGTTGTTTTGAAAGTTGTTTGTGTGTTGAAAGCCGGTGGGAAAGTTCAGGCTTCCCCATTTGGAAGACGCAAGGCTGGGTTCCGCTCTTCCAGCATGCGCTTTCCATTTTTAGCTTCATTCAGACGCAGACAGCAGCTCCTTTCCTCTTCCTCTCCTTGTTTGTGACACTTTTCTGAGGCAGCTTTTCCACAGGCAACTAAGTGGTCTCACGGCCATGACCCCACGTTTTCTTCAGCGTGGAATATTTTTTTTCTCTCTGAGGCATTAAGGAAAGGGTCTGAGAAAGGTAAAGAGGTTGTCAGCCTAGGGATTTTTTCCTCTTTGTTTTTGTTCGCTCCTCATTATTACCGAGGCTGGTGTTTTAAAGCACTGCTTCAGTCGGAGCAGCTTCGTTTACACTGCTTTTTGGCTATTACTCAACTGTACCAACTATCCTGCATACGCTTTTAAAGTGTCACAGACTACTGTATTAGTCACGCTTGTCTCAACGGAAACCACAACACTGAAGGACAATGAGGATTAAAGGCTGTTTTCTTATTTTCCAGGCTGCTACACAGTGTAGCTCGGACGCTGTGAGTTTCAAGAATCTGGTGAAAGGGAGAGAGTGGACAATGAAAATGGACATGGAGGATGCTGACATGACTCTCTGGACGGAAGCCGATTTTGAAGAGAAGTGTACGTACATCGTAAACGATCACCCGTTGGATCCCAGTGCCGATGGAGGCACCCTAACTCAGGCAGAGGCTTCCTTGCCCAGGAACTTGACTTTCAAATACGCATCTAACTGCAAAGAGGTAAGTGGCAGCGCTCTGGGGAAGGTTGGAGTCAGACAAGCCAAATCACAGCACTTTGGAAACTGCGTGCTCACCCTGGCTTCCATTCTTTAACACACAGGCACACACCCCACCACCACCACCAAATACTGCCCGCTGGCTTTTAAGATGGGACCCTAATAACACTTTTTTTTTTTAAAGAAACTGTGGGCTGGTCATGTGCCGTGTAATATTTTCACTGGAAATCACAGCCAGCCTATCCCTGAAACTGGTTCTGTACCACTTCGCAAACAGTTAAATTTTCACACAATTTAAACAGCATCTGAATAAGCATATTTAAACTGTGGGGTAGTTCTCTGTGCCAATTTCTAGACTGCTGTTTGCCAGGACCATTCATTGCCTCTGGCTCAGAGATTAAAGTGCCTCGGTTGTCCAATAAATAGCTTTAAAAAAAGTAGAGGAAAAAAAAAAAACCAAAACAACACAAATTCCTGGAAATGTGTTTAATTATTTCTTTTTGTTTTTCCTTTGGTTTTGAAATTGCTTTATTCTTTTCGTGAACTTGCTGTATTCCTGACTTCCTAAATACTTAAAAACTCCGTCATGTTGGTTAAGGAGGTGATGGTAGAACTGTAGCAAGTTTGACAGAAGGGTGGCCATAGCTTAAATTAACTTTTGTTTATCTGGGACAGTATCTTCACTGGTTGTTAGCCATGCGAGTCTGTCCTATCCATGTCCCTGGAGTGGGTACATTCTTTGTTGTTGTTTCAGAAGGGCTGGAAAGAAATGAGCCCGGATGAGCAATTTGGTTTTGTGTTTACTCCTTCATATAGAGTAGCTATTATAGCTAGGTGTGATGTTCGGTAGGGTAATAACCCAAGGGACAACCCTTCATTTCTCCTTGTGCTGAGACTTGTGGTATAGCAGCTATTACCTGTGCTTCTACTTTGGCTAAACACACTGACCACAGAGCTGAAGAGAGGTACACTCACCCGCACCTATCAAATATTTCCTTCCAAAGTAGATACTTGTTTAATCCTGCGTACAGAAATAGGGCTGGACCCCCAGCTGGAGGGTATTGGCACCACTGAATTTAGCTTGGCAGTGCATAATACAGTGCCTAGGAGGCTTGGTAAGAGGTTAAAGCTAAATTCTTAAAATCACTCTTCCCATCTGCCCTACCCTGCCCTGCAGAACTTTGGCAGAGAGAGAACACGCTCCAGAAAAAAAAGTGCAAAACCTTGTTTTGTGTTTTTGTATCGTTAGGTAGGTCTTTCTTTGGTGGAGGCGGGGAGATAAAGATGTGACTCTGCTGTGTGATACGTGAGGATTTCTTGGTTGAAGGGTGAGCTCGCAGCGCAACAGCTCGGGCAGATCCTCGGCAGCCGGCCGGTGACTGATTGGCTGCTCAGGCAGCTTTCTCTCTCTGCCTCTGTTTAGTCTCGCTGCCGTGGCAGGAGACGTCCAAGGAGCTTTCAAAATTCCCAGTGCTGTTTAGAAACACCAAGGTGTAATTTCCTTACGCTATAGCTCAGGTCAGTGAATCAGGGTAGAAGGATTGTTGCCATCGCTGTATAGGAGGTGGGGGGAGAGAAAAGTCATTGAAAGATTCCTGGTTCTTCCTTGTAAAATGTGACCCGTGCAACTCCTTGCCAGTGGGAGTCTGAATATAGGACATCCTCCTTTTGTTCTCCAAAGTTCCCCCCGGTCTTTTATTTTTGCTGAATAGCACCTACCAGAAGGAGCAATAGGAACTTTCGAACCCTGACTATTTCTGAGGTAGCTCTGAAAGAAAGGGCCGATCTGATCCTTTTTTTTCCCTACCTTCTGTGAAAGCTACGGTCTCGTGAATGTACGGACAGGTCACTTGTTTCCTACTTGTCTGCTTGGTGAAACAGTTGTAAGTGGTGTAATCCGCTTGCATTCTAGCATCTCCTGAGCTGAAACATTATTTTTTTCTGTCTGCCTTCCGAGTTTGATTTTGTTCAGTAAGGTCAGGACTGGGTGCACGTTGCTCTTGTACATCAGTGTTTGTGGGGTCAATGAGAGAGGCTGATTCTGATCTTGACCTCATAGAAAACCAATGGAGTCCTGACAGCTCAGTAGGGTGGGATTTTTTCACTTGCAAAAGGATGAGGTAAGAGTTTGGGGGCTGCATGTGTGCCTGTTTGCCAGTGGGTCTCAGATGTGAGCTGTCTTCATTGTTAACTTTGGGGAGAGCTGTGGCTTCACCTGGTTGAGAGTTTTAAATGCTGAGTCAGTTTATTGACAAAAACATATATAATACATCGCTTGTGAAATGCTAATACTGTCATGATTAGATCATGAAATCCTAGTGCTGTCATGATTAGTATTGTATCTGCACTTGGAGGAGGAAAAGTACTGCGTGCCTGCCTAGGAGGGAGGAAGTACAACCGCTGTTGTTCAGGGAGGTTTGCTTTTTGTGTTGCTTTTCCTTGCATGTTTTGTGAATCGAGTAGCTCCTCTTTAAAGGTTTATTGAATTCGAAAGGGAGACCGTGACACGTCATGCTCTTGTTTATTCTTGGATCTTGATCTGGAATTTTTCTGAGGGACACATTTTTCATTATGAGTTCACAGTATGTGTCAGCATTTTAAAAAATGAATTACTACTGCTCGTAACATTTTAGGCTGCTAGCTTTACATGAAGTCATTTATTTATTCCTATGCGTGAGCTATTTATCCTTTCCTCCAGTTTTAGCAATTGACAAAAAATGATGAAATGCGGTGCCAGAATCACGCTCCATGAGGCCATATGTGAATGATCTTTTTCATGCAGACGTTTACAAATTTTTTTCAATAGTTTTTTCCCTTTGGTCTCAGTCCTTAAAGCCAGAACAACCCTTCTTGATATGAAGTGCTGGTTATTTTGCTGTCTTGAATATTACTAGTGCCTCATCCTGGTCTGTGAGCTTGACAGAGAGAAATATATCTCAGCAAACCCATTACTTGTTGTGTTTCTCTGGTAAGAGGAATGTATCTTGGAGACAGACCTTGAATTGGTGATTTTGATGGAGGCAGTGATTTTGAGCTGTTACAAAGTGTGCCTTGCTGACCTCAGACCACTTGCTCTCCCCTGTTGCTTTTACTTTATTTCTTTTATATGTGATCATTGAGGAAGCAGTCTGAAAGCATTGTATTTCATGGCATCTCTTTTAGGAGACTGGACACTGATTGAAGGGGTAAAATTTATGTGGGCTTATGTAACTGTAGAAGTAGTAGTTAAAAAAAAAAAAAAAAAAAAAAAAGAGCAGTGTTATTCCAGGACACACGTTGCCCTTCCTTATTTGTATTTGGAGAATACTGTTATTTCACTGGAGCAAGTGAGAGGTTTTCTGGTGTGAAATTTTTTTTTTATTAGTATTTTTATTTTTTTTTAATAGCAGTTTAGGGGTTCCATTGTGAAATACCTTCCCCTTGCAGAATTAACAGGCATTGCTGTTTACTTCCAGCGCCTTCTCCTCAAACACGGGTGTAGAAGTGTTGGCCCTTAAAAGCGCTTCTTAATATCAGATTTGCAACCGGAGCCCATCCGTCTCCCGTCCGGGGCAGCGGGCAGAGCGGGATGTGCTCTGCCACCGGGCCCGCTGCCCCTGCCCGCCGCCCCGCTCCAGGCCCCCGGCGCCGCATTAGGACCCTGGTCAGTTCCAGGCCCCGCCGCCGCCGTCCCGGGCTGCTCCCGGTGCCGGCCCCGGGCTCCCCCCGCCGGGCCAGCCCCCGGCTTGACGGGCTCTCCCCGCCAGCCCGGCCGGGCGCCGCCGCTGCAGCGCCTGCAGGTTGCGGCTGGCCCCCGCTCGGCAGCCGGTTCATCCCGGCGCACCCGCTGCCGCTCGGACCGAGGGGAGAGCGAGTTAACTCAGCCCGGCCTCGGCAGGAGCCGCAGCTGCCCCCGCAGCTCCGGCAACCGGCCTCGCGGCTTCAGGCTAACGTTTGGCTTCATCTTGTTGCTAGAAGTGCTGTTGTATTGAAAGGAAAACTGCGGTAGCGGCCCGCTTGCAGGGGTGTTGAAAGTTGGAGCTTTGAAGGGAGAGGGGCTAAGTGCCGGCAGAGAGGAAACTGTGCTGAAAATAGCACGCAGCTCCCTTACCGGCATGGTTCAGACCCAAGCTGCACACGGGCAGTAGGCTCCTATTTGCAGGGGACGAATTCAGGTCATGCTCCCCTGTGATTCCCTGCCAGAGGGAGGCTGCTTGGGAAGGTCTCATCGCCGAGAGGCAGGAATGTGCTGAAGGACACCTGGTGGACACAAATCTGAAATGCCTCTTTGCGACAGCTTTTCGGCAGCCCGAAGACTGCTTCCCCTCAGCTCTGGACGTGGCGTTCCTTCGCTGTTTTGCCTCGGCAGCTGGCAGCTCTGTGCTTCGTAGCCTCTTGTTAAGCCGCGCCCTCTCCCTCCCAAGCTGCGGCAGGGCAGGAACCCCTTTTGGCGGCGGCAGGGGGGCTGCCGGCAGCCTGGAGCCGAACTGTCCTGACACTGCCGGCACCCCTCTGCTGGAAGGTAGCCCTCCCTGACCACAGCAGCTGAGTTTGTTAGGGGCACAGCAGAGGCCAAGAATTGCTGACCAGAGGGACACCTTCAGTTAAAAGTCATCTGGACAGCTTTAGTCTGGTTTAGAAGACTTGAGTGTTGGCACACACCGATGTGCAGAACATCCTCTGCCAAAATAGCCTGACACTACAAGGTGAGAAATCCTCTTCACGTTAAGCTGCACCCAGGGAGAAGCAAACACCGCTTGTAAAGTGGATATCAAAAAGTATCTGCTGTGTCAGAGACACCAGTTCAGTGAGTGTTTCAAGTTGACTGGTTCAAGGAGTGATTTCTAGAGATTCTGAGAATTTCATTAACGTAGTTTTAATTAAGGCCAGGGTTTTTTAAAACCGTGAAAAAACTCAAGCTACCATGCAGCAAAACTAGTAGGGTGTGCTGTAGCTTGGTTGTGAACTTTTCATGAGAGGGCAGATGGATGTAAATGAAGATATATGGGGAAGATGAGAAGAACATCTGCCTTTTTCAGCTCTCTATGAGAAATGTACAAGCAAGACAAAAATAAAACTGAGCCACTGAGCTTGTTTCAGCTTGTGGTAGGTGTAGGAAAATTTCTGGAAGTCCCTTTTCTCTCTCTTCAGTCCAGATGCACAGATCAATGGAGCATTTAACTACCTCTAATGTTGATGTTTAATTTTTTTTTTTTTTTGTGGTGTGCTGAAACACATGTTGAAATGCAGACAAGTGCAAACAGCCACCACATACACCCAGCAATCTGTTTCCGGGTGGATTACCTCTTTGATTCCATGGCTGTTATTTGTCCCCTTTATTTTGACATTTAACATGAAATTATGCTAGACGTTAGTTGTTTACTGGGATTTTTAATCTTTACCAGTACGCAGGCAAGTATTTCTCTGCCTCCCTCTCCTACACCAAGGGTGATACAACTGAAGAAAATACAATGTGAGAAAATCACAAGGCTTAGCTTATTTGTGAAGTGCTGCCTACAGTCCAGCGTTTCTACCATCTTTGCCTGCGAAGATCTGTCTCGAAGGAAAAGAAATGCTCACTGAAGTGAGCTATGTGCAGTGTCTGATGAGTGCTAATCTGCTTTGGTAAGATTCCTTGTGAGGTACAGACAGCAGTAATCCCAACTCTCAGCATCCGCCAACCACTTCTGCTGTTCCCATCTTGTTTGGGAATCCTGGCAAGCAAAAAGACACGTGGCAAGATGTGTAAAGGGCATATGATCAGTACATTTTGCCACAAAAGCTTGATTATAATGCCAAATGAATGGGCTTTTTACCTTCCCCCCCCCGATCTGTGCGGCGGTATCAATCTTGCAAAGGCTTGGGTTTTTTGGTTTACAAACCTGTTGTTTTCTAACACTGTTTGGGGACGTTACATTTAAGAAGGCTGGTGAGGAACAGAGAGAGACAAAACCAATAACTCAGCAGTGTTTTGCAAAGGGTTACTCTAAGGCACGTTCTTCTGAATAATGATGAATTGCTTCCTGATTTGTGGTCAGTGACTTTTTTTGGTATAATTACTGTCAAGAAGGAAGCTGAACAACTAGAGTACATTTCTTAGACCTAGCATAGTGGAGCATTTTCATCAAAACCCTTACGCCGTTTTTGACCAAACCCACTTGACATATGTTTACCGGAACTGCTGCCGCCTTTTTCATAAAAGAGAGTGATCTGTGAGTACATGTCCCAAAGCCATCTCGTGTTCGCTTTTGTACACCACTGTACGCTGGGAGAGAATTGTAGGTCGTCTTTTCTCTGTTGTTCTCCTTTTAGCTGCCAGGATGGGTGTAGAGTGAAGAGGGTGGGGGGTGGAGGGGATGGTTTCATTTTGATCTGGAGGAGCAGTCATTCCAGTTCCTACCTTATTAGAAATGCAAGCTCTGTAGCAGTGAAGTGATTGATAGCTATTGACTATGTTTGTTTGCTGGAACTAGACTTTTGGGGGTTGCCTTTGATAGGAGAAATAACTTCTGAAGATATTTGACAGTCTCTGCTGCGTTTCACTTACTGTTTCTTCTTGCAAATGTATTTCCACAAAACACATTTTTCGGGCACTGTTCATCTTTGGCTTCCATATGTCCTGTTACAGTGCTAGTACCTAACAAAACTGGTCATATCATATCATATCCAACACGGCTGTTAATTTATTTCTGTTTTGTTGACCTGTGACAAAATATTCCTTGCATTGGTTGCTTTATGTTGTTCAGCTCGGGAGAAGGGAGAGGAGGGGAGACTTTCTGATATCTACTGGCAATGGACTGATCCTGTGCTGCTCTTCTTGTAGGTCACTGGAGTTATAAGCAAAGAGTACATCCCAAAAGGAACACGCTTTGGACCCCTGGTAGGAGAGATCTATACCAGCGATACGGTTCCCAAGAATGCGAACAGAAAATACTTTTGGCGGGTAAGCAGGAAAAAACAGCACCGTGTTGTTGCAGTAAGCAGATCACTAAATTAGTACAGCTGAGAAGCTGGGTCACTTCCTGCTTCAGACCTGTGTGAGTGCAGGGGGCAACTTCTCTACGCTGCCAGGCACAAACAGAGCCAGTGGGTGAGCTAAGCCGAGTAAAAGCCTGGCCGTCTTGGATGTAGGAGCTGTGTGGGTGGAGGGAGCAGGGGAGATGCACAGTCCTTCCCAGCTCTGTCTTCCGAAACGGATTGGTGCTTGATTGTGTAAAGAAGTAGTTCTGCTGCTTGCTGTAGGGGCAGGTTATTTTGCATTTCTTCAGAGTGGAAAGTCATTCTTGTTCATGCAGATACCATGTATCCTTGATTTTTCCAGCTATGAAGAAGCTGTGAAAGTACTTTGTAATCTCTTACTCTGGAATTGGTGACATGCTTTCCTGGGTTTTGAATAGAACTGCTATAACACAATGGTGGTGGTCTTCAGTGTATATCATCCAAGTCATAAGCTTTTCTAGTCCACTTCAGAAAGTGGTAAAAGAGCAGCCCACAGATCTTAGTGAAGGGAAAAAAATCCACTAATGGCAGACAAACACTAGAAGTGATGCCTCATTTGTACTCCGTAGTGTAAACTGGAAGGGAGCACCAGCCAATTTGTTTTAGCTTGGGAAATTTGTGCTGGGGAATATACTTCCACTTTTATCAGTTGACATAATCCTCAGTTTCCTTTACAGACCCATTATTAATTGTAAGAGAACATTCCTTCAGCCCCATCTCCTTCCATGGATTTGTTTTGCTGCCTTCTAGCCATTTAGGCTGTGTCTAAATCGGTGGATTTGGGAGTATATCCAAGCCTCTGTGCCCAGGTGCCTGCCTGCCTTAGCAATATCCCGACCTCATATCCAGGTGAATCCCAGGGCAAGCACCAGCATTCCCCACACCCTTTTCTTCCTACCTAATTGCATCATTTTGGTTTTCTCAGAGCATCTTTGTGTGATGTAATACAGCATTGCACAGGCAGTTATTTTCATGAGTGTTTTTACAAAGCAGGCAGCTGTTTTCACATTCATAAGGCTACAAAATGTCTCTTTTAGCCACATTTTTTGGGAGCTTGCATCCAGCATAGGATGTGCACTGTACATAGGATAGTACACTGGCCCCAGCCCTGCCAGTTGTTAATAAGACAGAAAATACTGGGAAGAGGGGCTGCTAACCATCTCGCAGGACTTCATTCATATATTGCAGCAAGAAAAATGACATCACTCTCATGATGTGATTTTAAGCCTTAATGCGGAAGGATCCTCCAAAATAATATCCTAGGAGCCATCTAAGCATCGTTAAATTCCTCGTTAAAATCTCTTGATTCGTTCAAGACAGGCTGCTGCACCGAAAATGAATTCCTTCCTAGGGGTCTGACACAGGCTTGCATATGCAAAGGAAATTGTGGGAGATGATAACTTCCCACATGTTATTAAAGGCATCCTGGGCTTGCTGGCAGGAGCGGGAACATCTGCTACGTGCGGGGGGACGCTGCCTGTGCCTTGCCAGCACGAGGGGAGCGGGGCCGCCCGGGGCCAACGTCATTTCTGGGAACCGCACCGTGACTCAGCACATCTGGTCTCGCCTTCCCCAGAATGGGTGGGAGCCTGGTGGGACGCCTTCGCCCCAGAGCCAGTGACCCACCACATCCCACATCCAAGGCCCTGCCCTGGGAGCGGTGGAGGGCCGCTTGCAGACATCGAGCACCGGAGCCCCGCGTTCCTGGAAGTTTGCGAGCCAGGGCGAGCAGAGAAACCTGAAGGCTCCTCTTGATGCAGCACCGCTCGCCCGGTTCCCTTCCATTTTCTCATAACAAACATACCGCAAAATCTCTCGCAAGCTGCTTTGATGAGGCCACATGTATTTCCCCCTTCTCAGTTTACAGGAAGTTACTCTTAAAGAAAGTGATTCTGGTGTTTACGGCCCGCATTAAAGGGCCAGGCTGCCTCAACCCTCTCTGCCGCCTTCTCTCTCTCGGGGAGAAGAGGGAAGGTGCTGGTCGGCTGGCAGGCGCTCATAGGGTGCGCTGCCCGGCCAGGTAGGTTTGAAAGACACCGTGCGAACACAAAGGCAGGAACACACCGTGGAATGTTTCACCCCTGAGATAAGCTCTGTCTCTGCTTAGGAAAGGCATTTCCTGCTCAGCGAGGTGTGTTGCTGGTGCAAGCTGCTCCCGCTTCAAGGTCTGGCTTTGGCCTGGTCACCTGTTTTGCGAAACCCAGGAACTCCCACTTCATCCAAAATCTTTTCGCCTTTAACAAACGTATCTCCTAGATTTTTCTTGATTTCTCTTTTTTTTTCAGGAATTCTCTTATTCTTACCACTTTAAGAAATGCTAGCTTCTGTCAGTGATCAGGACTTCTTTCCCTACAAGCCTCTAAGCAGGTTTTAGATTTGTGTTTTCTTTCCCCTCTGTGGACTTAGCTGGAAAATGTCCCTCAATAGGAAAAGCAACTTCTCGTTGGCTGGCACCTCTCTAATTCTTTGTTAGGTTATGGCCAGTGAAGTTCATCTCCGCCTCGCCCAGCCTTCCCACAAAAGGGTTACAGTCCAACTATGAGCAAGTGTTGCTTTAGGACTCTGGGGGGTGGAGGATGTTTGCATAGTTTAAACCTTTGGGTGGAGGTGGTTGGAAACTGCAAGTACAGAGGCCATAGAAAAAAGGCAAGAAGGACTGTGACGTAGCACAGCCAGTCAGTCTTATACACAGGTGACTCAAAGCATTAATGCAAGCATGCACTCAGACCTGCAGTCATTAGCATCACGCACTTGTTGATCATAGCACCAGGAAAAGGACTCTTAAGGTAGACTCTTCATGCAGGGAGAGTACTCTGCATTTTAGAATTTGGGTCGGATTTGTCCATACTAGCAGAGAGAGACAGGCTAAGCAGAAATGGAAAAGGTGACTGTGGACTTCCCTTTGAATAAGCATCTCTTTTCTTAATGCAAAAGATAGCGTAGTTGGAAAGGGGAGGGAGTAATATCTGCTCATTAAAAAGAACAACCAACGAACCACTGATCATTTTTTCCCCTCCCTACTCTGTGTGAGTGTATCGCTTATTGTGCGCAGATACATATTGATGAGCACTTCCTCTCTATTCCAGATCTATTCAAGTGGTGAGCTTCACCACTTCATTGACGGATTTAACGAGGACAAGAGCAACTGGATGCGCTATGTAAACCCCGGCTACTCTGTTCAGGAACAGAACTTGTCTGCTTGTCAGAATGGAATGAACATCTACTTCTACACCATCAAGCCCATCCCCGCCAACCAAGAGCTGCTCGTGTGGTATTGCCGAGACTTTGCAGAGAGGCTGCACTATCCCTCCTCCAGAGAGCTGACAATGATGAACCTCAGTAAGTGGATTACAGTATCAACAAGGAATGCTAGTAATGTCTCTCTGCCTATATGGTCTAATAATAAGTTGTATAATTACACAGCTGCATCATCTGTTGTGTCACAGTAGGTAGCTCAGAGTGAAAAAGGAGACTTAAACCCAACACAACAGAATGAGTTCCCTGTACCTGTTCAAATGTAAACAGATTATAAAAAAATCTGAATGGTTACTGGTTTACAATATGAGTCTTACCTGATTAAATTCTGGACAGACAACTTGAATATATCCTCTGCCTTCAGAACCGTAGATGCTGGTTCACTCTCAGATTTTCCAAATCTAGATCTCATAGTGTGTTGAGCAAAAGTCTGCTTTGATAGCGTATACTAAAGGCTGTCCAGTCATGCCCCCAAAGGGCTGCCCTCACTGTACAAGGAAGTGGCCGTGTGCCATGACTCTGTCTAGGTGTCTGACAGAATACGTGGTGACTGCATAATGCCCTTTGAGCCTTGCTTACTTATCTTATGGGAGCAAACCTCCTGTGGGCTTCTCATCTGGTTACTTGTTTCTTTAAACTCCGTGTATTTTGTCCCCGTTTCTTGTCTGTATCTTGCAGCTTTCGTTTTCTGTTTAAGAGTAATAGCAGTGGTAGCAGGGGGAAGAGGTATTTCCAGGAGTTTATCGTCTGTGTTCCTCTGTGGTTTCTGACCATTTCCAGCCTCAGCGCTTTACTCATAGCTTAATCACTGCCTAGCACCTCACTCAGAGCCCCTTGAAGAGAGTGAGGGATGCTTGCTGACTTCTCATTCAACCCTTAGGCTGCCTCCCCTCCTGCTAGCTGCTCTGAGATAGAGCAGAGAATTCTTTTGTCCTTCTGCCAGCACCTGCACTGAAATTCGAAGGAAAAACTGCAGGAAGGGCAGTTGTGTTGCTTTTGGTTTTTTTGGTTTGTTTGTTTGTGGTTTTGTTTTGATATTTTTTGTTTCTTTGTTTGTTTTTATAAAAAGGACTATTTGCTGTTATTTGCTGTTATTCTATGGTTCTATGATTTGACGACAAATAATGGGTTATAAAATATCAGCGTTACTTTGGGGATCATTAGAGACAAAATATAACCCCGCATCACAAAAATGATGTCGCACATTTGGATTAGTCAAAAGTACACCTGCTCTCCATGATTGTTGTCCTTTCACCAGTTTTTGGTCTTCACCTAGAAATTATAGAAGAGAATTTGCTTTCTCTTAGAAGGCAGAAGGAAGAGAGGGAGGGGATGTCTTATGCTTCTCTATTCCCTATTAAAAAAAAAATATCTTGCTGACTCTGTCACCTTTGCACATACGTCATTTCACCACTTGTTGTGTGGTTTTATTTCCTGAGATGATGAACTGCTGGCTTTTCAGTAGGACCCACAGGTGAGACGAGACAACCGCATTAGGGGTTCCTGTGGATGAGGAGTTTGCAAAGATCCAGCCAGACACATTTGGCCACTACCTGGGAGGATACACAAATACAGCCTCAGTTTCCTGCATCTGCTGGCATCTTTGGTTGCCTTGCAGAAGCAGCAAAGAATGTATTTGGAAAGTGTCAACTAACTACCTGATTACTCTTGCTCAGGTCAAAAGTAGGGGTGTCTGGACATCTGCAGAATAATCCGTTTTAGTAAAAGTAGGCTCAATACGCGTGTTTAATGATACGGGATCTTGAGCAACAGTTGTGCATTGCAGCCTTAACACCTGAAAGAGCAGTCTTCCAGATACTTAGATTGAAATGTCCCTTCTTCTTAAAGGTAATTCTGTTTAAACCATTTAGAAATTGTATGTTAGCCCCGTTCACCTAGAGAAAATAGCAGTTCAGAGAAATGAGAAGTTCTTAACTTTTTGTATCTTTTTCCCTCATCTTGTATCATCTTCCCTCATCAAACATTTTCAGGCCTAAAGCCTAAAGTTGAGCTGGAAACCATATAGGTACCATAAGGATTGAGGTTTTCTAAAGTTTTGGTGCCCTTTCTTGAAAAGTACGGTAAAAAAAAAAAAAAACAGAGATCTCCCAAAGATTCTTCTTTGCTGAAGGCCCAGCAGCAGCCCTGCAAGCCCAGATGTTTTTTTCCAATGTTAGTATGGGAACCACACAGGTTTAAAGTGAATGTCAGCACTGTTCAGCTTTCTCCTTCCCTTTCCTCCCAGGCTGCTTCTAGTCAAATCTAGAATCAGTGAGCATCCTGCTACCTCTCTAGCCTCTCTCTCTATCACAATCCTGGCCAAGGTGCCCTTGCACTGCCTTCATCTATCAATGAAGTGCAGAAGGCTTGTCCTCCGCTCACTAGCATCCTGCACCTGCTGCAGGCATGGGGCTTCGCCCCATCAAGACATCTTGGCCCAGTAGTCTTGCCTGGGGCAGGGCGGACACAAACTGATCGCCTCTTCCACTTGCTAAAAGTTCAGGAAAGCCCTCTCCAGCCAAATGGATTGCTAATGATTTGACATTTAAAGCGGCACTGCTTCCCTCGGAGGAACAGGTGAGCATTGCCACCTCTCCCAGCTCCTGGCTGGTGGTTTTGGCACCCTCTGAGGAAGAGAGAGGGCAAGTCAGGGTCCAGGCCCCACTGCGGGCTGAAGTCAGGGCTTCCTCCTGCTGGGGCATGCACCAGTGTGAGTGTGGGACAGCAGCACTGCCAGCCCAGGGCCATGGTGTGTCGCACCCAGCTCCCTCCCTCCACCGTGTCTTGGGTGTGCAGAGCATGCCAGTGCCCGCAGGAGGCTTTGGAAGAGCTGCGCCTTGGCTGGTTGCCCAGCACAGGAGAGGCCACCTGGGACACACACCTATGGAGAGCTTTCAGTCTTGCCAACTGAAAATATAGGCAGCTGCTTTAGGTGCCTCAGGGGTTTGGGGATCACGGTCTTGGGAGTTCAGCACCTCAGTTCCTCTTTAAGAACCCGAGCGGGATGAGCCTCCAGGGAAAAATGTATCAGAGAATTTCTCTGGCTTTATTTCCTGTAATTAGTAGCCTCAAAAATGAGAGACCTACCACTTTAGAGCATAAATAAACCTTAACATCCACATATAACATCTACTTGCCTCTGTAACAGCAAACTTTCAAATTAAAGGTAACTTCTCCAGCGTTAGCTCATTTGTGCTGTAGAAGGAAAGCATCCATATTCAAGACAGCAATTAGGCATGTACTTAGTTATGGGTTTAACCTCGTCCTCTGTGTTTTCTTGAATTGGTGCCTTTGACCCAGTCCTTCAGACACTGAGGCACACACCTACCTTCATGGCCATGATTACCTCCAAGTGGAACTACGTAACTTCAAGTGGATGTTGAAGTACCTGCAACGACTTGCACAACAGTGGTAGAGGCAAGACTCCGTGTTATCCCAGTGGTGGAAACTCGGTCTCATTTCAAAGGATCCCCTTTTCCTTCCTGCCTGTTTTGAGGCCTCTGATGTTGTTTCCTATCGAGATTTGAGATACATCACCTTCAGATGGTGCCGTTGTCCCGTAAATGGTTTTAAGTGCGAAAGCACAAGATTTCTATAGTCTGCTGGCCAAAAAAATCAATTTTCAGTCATTTGTTAAATGTGCTTAGCTTCATTCAGCTGTGCCCTCAGATTGTCTTTTAGTCTGTGATATATTATTTTTTGACAATCAGACCAAGAAAATTTGCTTTGAGGGTCCCACAAAATTTAGCATTTCATTCCTGCCTCTTGTAGGAGATTATTTTGGGATGGAGGGTGGAGAGGGTAACAGTTAAAAAAAAACCCCAAACAAAAAAACACCGAACAATTGCATTGACTCAGGACATGACTATTTGATAATAATGTTCATGTATTGCAATCATATGATGCAACTTCCTGCTGCTCGTGTCGTGTTTGTCTCCTCAATCAAGTACGGGCAGGTGACATCTTCTTTTGGTCAGGCTTCAGAAAAAAAAGGTTTGAGAGTTTGAGTTGCGGGAAGACAGGTTGCATATTTACAAAACATTTGGCAATCTTTTTGTTTCATTAACAGGTTTAATGGAATATTATTTTAAATCTTTTGGATTCATTGCAGATTCACTTTTTAATGCTTTTTTTGTTTTTCTTAAATGTGCTTTATTCTTTTGGTCTTCCTGCTGGTCCTGACACGCTGGCCGTTAGCTAAGCCCTGCTGCTCGCTTTCCCTTTTGTTTATGGGCGGTTTCACTTTCTGGTTTTGAAGCTTTTCTGTTTGGGTTGAGAGGAAACATCTGCACTTGCTTAAAAAAAAATACCTCCTGGAATCTTCAAAAGGGCTCAGGAAAATGATTTTGAAATTATATGAAAGGTTGACTTCACAAAACCAGAATTTGGGGGCTGAAGTTGACTTAATATTGAGGATTCTTTGCGGGCTCCCTTAAAGACCTTCTCTGAGCAAAACGTTTTCAAAGGCATGTCACCCTGCCTTGGACACATTTAGAAAACAGATGATCAAATTATAGACTTCTAAATGTTGGTCTCCATTCTCATTCTGAGTGGAAACACTCTTTGTTTTGCCCGCTTCACAACTTCGAGGTTCTCTTACTACTAGCAAAAGAGGTGCTTAATTTAGATCGAAAATGTGAATCGGCATTATGAAGTTCCACCACTCAAAGTGTTCGGTGCCATCTCAGTCCTGAAATTACTGTTGAAATTACTGTCTGCCTACGACCGTTTTTCAAGTTTTTAGAAAAAACAGATCATTGTTTTTATGAAGCCTTTCTCAGGCTACAGCTCGGAGTGTAAGAAATGAGCGCAAAGCTATGCAGCAGCCTGTAGCTGGAACACCCACACGGGAGTGACTTCAGGCAGCCCCTCCAAGTTTTATTAATACTTAAAAGTAGTAGGGGTTTTGTCCCTTTCCCTCTTGCACACATTTGCTAATCTCAGATCCGAGGGAATAATCTGTTGACCTTGGTTAGAAGTGGATCAGGCTCCTATACAGGCACGTCTGGGTTTTTTTGTCTCCTCCCTTCACCGATCAGTAACTTCCAAATGCAGCTGCACTGTTCTTGTTTTGTCATGAACCTCTTTTCTGTGTATCTCTCTCACCACAGAAACTAGATAGATCTTGGAAGAATATGTACCTGTATTTAGTGTGTGTGTGTGTGTATATATATATATATATGTATAAGGGGGCAGGAGGGAGAAAAGCATTTCAAGAGCAAGAGGGAGACATCATGATTTGTCAGAACTTAAATCTGAAATGACAAGTTGTTAGGTTTTTTTAAAATCCATTTATAAGAAATATATCTCTTTAACTTTGAAGTATGGCTCCTTTAAGGGCAACAAGAAAGGTTGTAAACCTCTCAATCAGTTTGAGCCCTGGTTTAAATCCATGTTCAGCAGAAAACATAAGAACCTCTCCTTGGCCTCCGACATTACCTTCTCTTATTTTACACAGTGCTGACACACTTGTTTATGTTTTGATCTCCCTGGTGTTCCTAAATATCCCTTGTGCTCAGGTAGCAAGGGAAAAAGCCAAGAGGGGATTTATGGACCAAAGTTAGCTCACAAAGTAAAGAGAGCTGTCAGTTAGACTTGAAAAATAATCTTCAACTAGTACAACTTCTGTCTACACATGGATATTAGTAAGAGGTAAGTCTTTACCAGGAAAACTTTGAAGGGAAGGAAAGAGCAATTATCTTCAGTCTGTCAAATGGGGACATGGGCCTGTTGCACAAAAGAAAGTTATGTTCTTGGTGTGAACTTCCTTTCTGTCACTCATGGGCTTGCTCCAGCGCGTAAGGCACGGTATGTCCCCCGCCCTGATGTTTAAACTTGGGACAGCAGGAGCTGTGAGCTGCTCCTCCTGCTGAAGCAGCCCTGGTTTCCCGATCACTTTTCCAGCAGGGCCAGCAATTCTCCTTCCTCTTCCCCGCCCCACCGATTTTTTTTTATTTATTTATTTATTTTCTCTTTAAAAGAGAAAAGTGTCAATTTGAACTTCCTGCTCAACAGACCCCACTGAGAAACTGATAGTGGCCTGATAAGGTGGTATTTTTTTTTTTTTTTTTTTTCTGCTGTGAGGCTTCACAAGTCCTGCTTCCCCCCACCCCCCCAACTTTCAATACTTCCCGGTCTCAGTGCTTCCCAGTGCTGATAGGTCACCAGGAACAATTGCATGCTGGCGTGGTGACAGGCAGCTGATAAGAAGATGTAGATAATATTATCTACAGCACCATTGTGGGGCTTCTAGAACCTAATAGGAGCTCTGTGTTACACCAAAAATCTGAGTGGACGTGTAGAAAATGAGTTCCTAGTCCACGAGTGCAGACAAACTGACCAAAGAAAGTAGGTGGTTTGTAATGCCAGACAATGTGATGCACTATTCCTTTATTTTTGAAACAGCTCTGCATTAAACTTTGAGAGAAGTAATTGGGGAGCTATTTAGCACACTTAGGTGTGTATGTGCTTGCTGTACAACACAGACTATGTTTTATCATGAATATTTCAATTGAACATAACTGTGTTCAGTGGCATTTCCTTGCAACTTGAAAATACACAAACTGCCCGCAAACCTTAAACTGAATTTGCTTGCTACTTAGCCATTGGAAAAAGGATGCTATTGTAAAAGCGGGTTGCTGTGAGCAGATGCATGCTTTGAAAGCAACTGTTTTCTTGGACATGTTTAATAAATGTCCGCTTCTTTGCCTTATAGGGCAATGTTACCAAATGGTAGATTCCGTCAGGGTAGTGAATAGTGAAACAAAGAATCCGTGTTGGACGCGGCAGGGTCATTGCCTGCTCCAGTCTCCCTCACTGGGTTCAGCTCCTCCTCGGAAAATCAAAAGGAACTGCGGCTCCCGTCAGCTGGTGAAGTAAGAACAGTCAGTCACAAGAGCAAAAACTTGGCTAAAGGGCTGCGATGCTTTTGAGGCACATACCTATCGGCATCGACTTGCACCTCCTGATGGAAAACCTTGCACATAGCTAACCACAAATAGGAAACCTTATTGTAGTGATTCCCCTGTAATAAAATATCTTACAAGTCAACATTTGAAGGTCATATAACTGTTAATTTTGGGAGGTTAGATAAAAGCAGACTACTTTTTTTCTCTCTCTATTGAAGACATCTTCCTGTGTACTGTTAATATTATATTATGTCCAGATAACAAGGTAGAGTCGTTGACTACAAATGAACAGTTTATGTGCTGAACTGAGCCAAATATACTCTAGCTTCTATATCTTTCTAAATACATATTTCCCCCCCCCCCCTTTTTTTTTTTTTTTAGTACATTTCAACTTAAGCTGGAGCCAACCAGTCTTGCTTTCTTTTGCTTTGCTTCAGCATTTTTTTTTTATAAAGTACAGCTGTAAGCAGAGGAGTTCTGCATAGACTGAATGCCACAGAAATCTGCAGTAAATAGTCTGCTTTGTTGTAGATGTTCCTAAGCAGTATATTTAATGAGTAATGATCTGTTTACTGATGGAGAATACCTTCTCTTTGAAGAAGGCTTTCATCCTAGCCAGCCATGGGGTTTTTTTGGTACTGTAAGTAATTGAACTGGCTGGTGAAGTGACTGCTGCGGTTTGGCAAAAGCCGATTTGTCATGCCTTGTTACTTTACTGAGGAACATTGCTGGGAGCTCGCGTTCTGCAAAGTCCCTCTGTTAAACCTGTGTGGTGAACAAAACGCTCGTTGTATTAGAAATCTGCTTAAATAGACATTCAGCAGAGAAGCTGGTCACAGCTAAGGGGAAAGAAAGGTGCTATCAGTTTGCAAAGTGGAGGCTAGCACTCTGCAAATGAATCATCGTCCACGTCGATGTGCACTGGCCGCTATCCCTTAAGCTAACAATACTTTTTATTAACACTTAATACCAACAGGTATTTCTTCCCACAAAAATTAGTTTTTTTGGAGTTAAAGGATTGCCCTGCCTTCCCACTAAACCTGTAGGAGTTAGATTGTGTTTTGAAAAGAGATAATGACAGTGGCATATCTAAATAATCATTACCTTGTCTTTGTATTTCAGCACAAACCCACATTAATCCAAAGCAGCACAGTGCTGATAAAGATGAGCTCTATCAGAAAAGCACCCCAAAGAAGGAGCACAGTGTGAAAGAAATCCTGAAAATGGAATCCAATCCTCAGAAAGGAAAAGACTTCTTCCAGACCAACATTTCACCAGTTACTCCAGAAAAAGACTTGGATGATTTGCGTAAGAACTATAGCCCGGAGAGGTGTTTCTTCCCTCGAGTTGTCTACCCCATCCGACCTCACATTCCAGAAGACTATCTGAAAGCTTCCTTAGCATACGGGATGGACAGACCCAGCTACATTACTCACTCACCCATCCAGACATCTACTACGCCGAGCCCTTCCGGGAGGAGCAGCCCAGACCAAAGTTTAAAGAGTTCAAGCCCTCACAGCAGTCCAGGGATCACAGTTTCACCTCTGGCACCCACTTCCCAAGAGCACAGAGAGCCATACTCTTACTTGAACGGATCGTATGGCTCAGAAGGATTGGGGTCTTATCCCGGATATGCACCCCCTGGCCACCTCCCTCCTGCCTTTCTACCGTCCTATAACCCCCACTACCCCAAATTCCTGTTACCTCCGTTCAATATGAGCTGTAATAATCTGAGCGCTTTGAACAATATCAATGGCATCAACAATTTCAACCTCTTCCCAAGGATGTATCCTCTGTATGGCAACCTTCTCAGCGGAGGTAGCCTTTCCCACCACATGTTGAACCCCACCACGCTCCCCAGCTCATTGCCCAGTGAAGGAGGCCGTCGCTTGCTGCAGCCTGATCATCCGAGAGACTTCCTCATACCAGCACCTAACAGTGCCTTCTCTATCACGGGCGCTGCTGCCAGCATGAAGGACAAGCCATGCAGCCCTACCAGCGGGTCACCCACAGCTGGTACAGCAGCCAGTTCAGAACACATAATGCAACCTAAACCTACCTCAGTGGTGTTGGCTGCCACCGGCAGTGAAGAAGCCATGAATCTCATTAAAAGTAAGAGGAATGTGACCGGTTACAAAACCCTCCCATACCCACTGAAGAAGCAGAACGGGAAGATCAAGTACGAATGCAACGTTTGCTCCAAGACCTTCGGCCAGCTCTCCAATCTTAAGGTAGGCAGTGGAGACTAAGACGTGAGCCTTCATGGAAGGCTCTGGTTTCTCCCTGTAGGTTATCTAGGAAAAGCAGGGACAGGCCTCCCTTCCTCGTTAGGCGATTTATCAGTCTGGGTTTAATTTGGCACCCCCCAGCTAGAAGGCATGGTTGTAAAGACGGCGTTTCAGTACCGACACCACCTAATTAACTAGCTGGCGTTGTATTTTGGCAGCGGGAGTCTTCCGCTAGCTTTAAGAAACATCTGAAAGCACTTTCGTTACAGTCCTGGAAACTGCAAATTGTTAATTGCTTTGTATCTCCGTAGGTGCATCTCCGAGTACACAGCGGAGAGAGGCCGTTTAAATGCCAGACTTGCAATAAAGGCTTCACGCAGCTGGCTCACCTCCAGAAGCACTATCTGGTACACACGGGAGAAAAACCCCATGAGTGTCAGGTACGTAGCACACCACAGAGAGAACTTCCCTTGGAGGCCGAAGGGGTGGCAGGGCTCGTGCACACCCCGTACAGCGCGTGGGGAGGGCTGTGTGGCAAACCCTTGGCTGCTCGGGACAGGAGTCGGTCTCGCAGCCCCTTCCAGCCCTGGTGCAGCAGCATCTGGGAGGCAGCAGCGTGGCCTGCTAGAGCAACATCTGCCTGATATCCTTTTGACATCGGCCACACTCAAAATGCTATTTAGCAATATTTAAATAAAAAAGGTGGGGATTTTTTCCCTTTGTGAGAAAGTGCGAAGATAGAAAAAGCTGCTGCTTCATCCTGCTGTCTCCTCTGAGGCATCTGCGACTCAAACGATAAAATCCCCTCCCACTCATTTACTGTTTCTCTGCCACCCCCCGCATTAGGTTTGTCACAAGAGGTTCAGCAGCACCAGCAATCTCAAAACCCACCTGCGACTCCACTCTGGAGAGAAGCCTTACCAGTGCAAGCTCTGCCCGGCCAAATTCACCCAATTTGTGCACCTGAAGCTGCACAAGCGTCTCCACACGCGGGAGCGGCCCCATAAATGCATCCACTGCCACAAGAGCTACATTCACCTCTGCAGCCTCCAGGTCCACCTGAAAGGCAACTGCCCGGTCGCCCCTGCCTCTGGCCTCTCCATGGAGGACCTGAATCGAATCAACGAGGAGATCGAGAAGTTCGACATCAGTGACAATGCCGACAAGTTGGAAGAAGTGGAGGACAATATCGACTTAACGTCGATCGTGGAGAAGGATATACTGACCATGCTCAGGAGGGAAATGGAAGGAGCTAATCTGAAAGTATCTCTACAGAGGAACCTGGGAAATGGACTTATCTCCTCAGGATGCAACCTTTACGAGTCGTCAGATATGTCAATTATGAAGTTGCCTCACGGTCACCCACTACCTCTGTTACCTGTAAAGGTCAAGCAAGAAACAGTTGAACCAATGGACCCTTAAGACTTTTTGGCAAAGTGATTTTTGGTTGGGTTTGTTGTTTTTGGTTTTCTTTTTTGGTTTGTTTGTTTGGTTTGTTGTTTTTGGTTTTGTTTTTTTTTTATTTATGACTTGGCAAGTCAGGGTGCCTGTAGCAGTTGCTTGTACATAGTTTCAATGCTGCAAAGCAATCTTGGCTTACAGTAGTTTCCCTACGCTCTCCAGCTGAAAGAAGGAACTCCAAAGTTACTGTTTTCTCAGGGCATAAAAAGGGGCAAAGGACTGTGCATTGCCTCGCCAGTTACTAAAAGACAATCATCTATCCATAATTATTTTTTCAATGATAGTACTTCATAATTTATTATGCAATTAATCATTCTAAAAGCAATAATTAGGAAAATGTTTACAATGACTGGAAAATTCATTGTAATTTTTACTTTAAATGTTTTTATTTTTGGTTTTATGGCCATTCTTTGTAGATAATTTTTTTTCTGCACATCTGTTTTAAGAACCTAAGATTGGGGTTTCAGTAAATGTGTTTTATGTACCGATGTCTTTTAAACAAATGTGGTTTTTCATATTGCCAAAGTTGGACATTTGACATACACGATTCTAGATCCACTGGGTTGAAAAAAAACCCGCTGTGTACTTTTCTGTGCAAATCACCCCACTGGGAATTGAAAAGGAAAAAAAACCAAACACCAAACCAAAACCAAACAACCGAGCGTAGCAGCAAGCAGGGAAGAAACTGCTACCCCTGACTCTCTGAGGAGAGGAGAGAGATTCTTCTACCTGCAGCTCTACCCGGAGCAGATGTGGCACAGCAAACACCTTCCTGCCACGGACAATACCACAGGTTTTTAGCAGACAGCTCTAATCCCACACGCTCTCATGCAACTTTATGACCAAAGGAATGCATCAGCTTAAAGTGGCTCTTCCAAAAGAAAAATCTCACTTACATTCTTTTGTTTTCAAAAGCAGTTTAAAAACAAACAAACAAATATTCTTCCTTTTTTTTTTTTGTTTTTGTTTTTGGCCAGAGCCTTCCAGGGATTAAAAAAAAAAAAAAAAAAAAGAAAAAAAGAAAAAAGACATTCAGATTCCCTGAGAAAGAAGGGGTTCGGTTTTACTTGTATTTTCCTCTCCCACTTTGACTGGGTAGAAGTGGGGAACAAAGTCCTTTCCTGGCACATACATATTTTTTTTCTTCCTTCCTGTACGACTCAAGATTTTTCTCAGTATTTGTGTTTGTACATTTTGTGGTTAATTTAATTAAAGAAGAAAAGGGCATTGCAAAGTTGTTGAACAACAGTTACCTCAGTGCTTGTGTCCAGTGGTGCAGACAATGCTGTTTTATCTAAATGCTTTGCTACTTTAGAAAAGAAACCAAAATGTGCACAGGGAAAGATAGAATGCACGTCCTTTTATCTTTTTTGTTTTGCTAAGCCCAAAGATGATACGGTGACGTTTGAGGTGTAGCAAAGAATACATGTATATTTATAGATATATTTATACCACTATACTATATATGTATATGTATATATATTTATACCACTTAAGTTGTGAGCCAAACCATGTAATAAAACCTATTTTTCATCTAAGTGTGAAAATCGAATGTTATCCAGTTTTGCATGTTACCAATGACCTCAGAACCAGAAGGTTGTACTAAGGCATTTATCGCTTGCCAGTGCTCACGCACAGCTGGTCCTCCTGGAGCCTGAACCTGCAGACACCTCACGTGAACAACATCACCCACACACCACATCTCAGCAAATTTGGTGGGAATGACCCTGCTTGCAGGACAGGGGGTCATCGGTCCCCTGCTCTCCCGGCAGTGTCTCCTGAGGGGAAGGAGGTTGGGTGGTCGGTGAAAAACAGCCAGAAAATGTTACTGAAAGAACTTGAAAAGAAGCCAAATATGACCTGTGCCTGGTGTGTTCATGCAACACAGTGAAGGGCAGGATGGAAGTTAGTTGGGATGAGCCCCTCATCTTGTTTAACCCTGCCAGCAACGAGTTGCACGGTCAACTCACATAAATATGTCACATCGTTACACACCTTCCCTCCACGCATATCTTTTTTGTCTGGTTGTATTCTTACAAATTTTAAAACAGCCCACTTCAGCCATCCCAGATTTGGTGACCCCTTTTTTTTTGTTTTTCAGCAAACTTCATTTTAATGCCTTCTGTTAAAAAAAACGAAAATAAAACAACACAAATGATCCTGAAATACAAGTCTGTCAACACAGCTTTTGAAGGACTACAGTTCATTACATTTCCACTCCTGCAAATTGTGAGGCTGACATCTTTTAAATGTAGCAATAGTTCATAAATATAGTACTTGTAGGATAAACCAAAGTATCACTACTCTGTCACTGGACACACACTTTTCCTATTATTTGCCTGTAGTGCTTTCTTGTATTTGATACAAATTTTACAAGAATTTATATGCATCAGCTTTAAGAATTGTTACTTCTCTTTACTGTTTCCCCCTTCCCTTAGAAGTTTTACATGTGAATGTAGCAACAATCAACAGTGTTTTGGGGTTGGTTTGGTTTTGTTTTGTTTTCTTTTTTTTTTTTTTTTTTTGTCTCTCTTAAGAAAGACTCTGACCAAAGTTAACAGGCTTTTTACTTTGCTAGAACAACAAACTATCATATGTTTACGTATTGGTTTACATCATTATTTATGTGCAAATTGTCAAATGTAAATTAAATATAAGTGTTCATTGCTTTACTGCTGCTTCCCTTGTCTTCAATCTCTCCGCACGGACCGCGTGTGCGGCCTGGTTGCGGGGCGCCTTCCCCTCCCTACACCAAGGGCGATGATGTCTCCGACAATGCCGACGTCAGCCTTTGTGGGCACTGATTTTCTGTGACTGAAAGTTGCAAACAGAGATGCCAGAGCCAAATACCCCGGCTCGGTTCATTACAGCACTCACGGCAGTTGCAGGCAATACCTTTAACAGGAAAAGAGAAAAAAAAAGGAAAGAAAGAAAAAAGAGTAAGCTTTTTCAATAAACCCAAGGATTTCCAGCGTTTTGATGGAAATACTTGAATGCTGTCTGCCTCGTAGATATGTGACCAGGGTTCTCATTTACATTTTTCCAAATGATTGTCATTTCTGGCCTGAAACCCTAACCACTGGGACCACAATGACACACTCAAAATGTCAGCTTGAGACCACTTAGCCCTGTATCAACGCGGTGGGAACTGCATTCAAAACAAACGCGGATCTGTTTTCACTGCTCGCAAAGGGGACGCGAATGTGAACTAAATCCAGGAGAAGGTCAAGCGTGTGTTCCTCCGCCACCTCCTCAGCCAAAAAGTAACAACAGGCCAGGATGCCCCAGAAAAGTTAAGTCAACATTTGCTACTTCCATCATTTACCACGAGATCTAAACCAGAGAGGCCATGTGCTGCCCTGCCCTACCTGAACGTTAAAGAAATAATGTTCCTGCTCATATTGAGACACTCAGCGCCATATGATGTTTTAAAAGTATTTCACTGTCCTCTTAAAAAATTCATTTAAACATCTGTCTCAAGAATTTGAAATACTGCCAGCACCGAACTGTGGAGTTAAGAAAACCAGAGCACTGTTGTCATAAACGTGCCAAATGCAGCATGTTATATTCCTATATTTGACAAAGCTATTGCTGTAATAATTTAAAAAAAAAAAACACACACACCACTCAACCATAGGATAACCGTTACCGCCATAAATCATACTTCATTACTTGGCAAAGCGTTACGTTGCGCTGGAGAGTTATGTCCTCGGGACACTTGTAAGCTTTAGAAGATGTTTAATAAAACACATTACATAAAAAGACAATGCACATTATAGATCACAGCCTCACGAGGCCGAGCCCGGCAGCTGCGCCTTGGTTTCTGGCAGCCCCCAAAGCCGACTGGAAGCCGCTGAGGGCATGTGTTTGTGACCAGGAATGCAGCAGGTTCCAGCCATGGCAACACCGCCCCCAAAGCCGACTGGAAGCCACTGAGGGCATGTGTTTGTGACCAGGAATGCAGCAGGTTCCAGCCATGGCAACACCACCCCCCACCCCGACTCAGCTCGGCTGACTGCTCCAGCATTAGCAAGGTGCAGGGGGAACAGCTTGTCGTTTTGGGCACTGCCATAAAATGCAGCCCCGCGAGGCCACGTGCCCCCGGCACACAGCTGCCTGTGGGCAGCCCAGCTCGATGCTGTTGGCCTGAAAAGGCTGGGGGACCAAGCGCGATGGGGCCAGGAAGGTGACGTGCACTTTGCCAGCTCAGCTGCTTTGATACGGGACGGGGCGAACGGCAGCTGAGATGATAGACTCCAACACAGCTTTAAGGAGGTTCCTGCCCTTCTGGCTGGTTTGTACAGCCCAGTATCTCTCAGCTGGGTGCTGGGGGAGACACCGCTAATTCCCAGCGAGGGCAATCGTGACCTTGCGGTCGAAAACGAAAAACGTGACTCACCGATGGAGTACGAGCCCTTGGGGTTCAACCCAGGGGCTGCCAGCGCACGGCTGCGTCCCAACACGTGCTGGGACCGCGCTCCGCGCGGGATGCAGCCCGAAGCCTTTGCTGTCGTTCAGAGGTGTAAGTTACCTTAGTGCAAGGGAAATAGTTGTGGCCATAATTAAAGGCAGCCAGGAAACACTTGGCTAATTACTACGTGAGCCAGGGCTGAGTGGATGCGGTGCGGCTAAGGAATGCACCTGTCACGGGGCAGGTGTCTGCAAAACACAACCTGTCATGGTGGCCTAAGAAAAAGTCACTGATGGCATCGAGGTGGCCACCCTGGCATTGAGACGGAGGTTTCCCTCCTCTGCGCAGGGTCAGGGTAGACTGGCAGGGAAAAGGCGGCTGCCCGGGCTGGGACATGGAGGGCACAGATAGAAATTTTGGCAACTTGAGCAATAACCAGTCCTGCCTGAACAGCAGGGAAAAAAAAACCAACCTACTTTTTTGTCAAAGACACAACAGTTCCCAAAAACACATGTGGTTTTACACCAGCTGCTGAAAAAGGGCCATCCTGCAGTCAGCATGGCTGCTGCTGTTCAAAAGTGGTTGGGGAAGACTTCCCAGCAATTCACAATGGTGGCCAAAGTGGAGAGGAGCTGCTAATCCCTGCGGAGCCCCTGCTGCCTCTGTGCCTATGTCAGGTGCAATGTTCTATTCTTGTCCTGTCCTAGAGGGGTCAGGTGTCAACTGCTTAGAGACGCGCGCAAGTAGATGTGGCCTTCTGCTGCAAAGCCAAGCCTCCTTACCTCCACCAGGACAGCTCGCAGCTTGGCAGAAGTCGAATGGTTCTTTGTGCAGGAAAACGTGGAACAGGAAAGACTGTGATGATGTTTGCCACTTTGGGGCAAGCACAGGCTCAGTTGGTTTGGTCTGCTCAGCTCTGCAAACTTCAGCCTGCACAAGCTCGCCTAGGAAAGGTACCCGAGATGTATGTAGCCTGGGCTCCTGAATGTCGTCTCTCATCCATTGCTGATGTTGTCTTACCACTTGCTATAAAATTCTCACCGACACCCTTGCCTAGAGCAGGGTGATGTAGCCTGAAGCTCATTGCCTGAACATCTGTCTCCTGGCACTTCAGAGGCACCCAGCAGCCATCACATCTGGCCACAAACTGCTTTCTGGAGTTGGGGGTTAAACAGACTGAGAGCCACTAGAGGTAAGCTGGACTCCAGACAGAAGCCAGGCAGTGGGGCAAGGAGCTGCAGTCACTGGGCAGGTGACAAACACGCCTAGGAGGAGACGCTCCCCAGCAGGGACCCCCACAGCTGGCAGGGGGTAAACTCCAGCACAGGGCATGTGTGAGCTTCTCCTCTTTTTGATGCCAGGGCTTGGGGCAGAAATCTGTGCCCAGAGAACAGGGTTGGGCCGTACTGGTGTGTGCATCGTGCAGACATCTCTAAAAAGAGATGCCCAGCCCTCCAGGAAAGGGAGATAGGCACTCAGAGCAATTCCTGCCTCACGAGCTGGTGGCCAGGCACCTTGGTGGCACACGGGAGCAGTGGCCCTTCCCTCCTCCTCCTCAGCTTCTTGAGGGGAGATGGTTGGGATGCCAAACCACTTAGGTAGGTGTGACCAAATAGCCTTATTGAAGGGAGCCAAACCAGTATGACTTCCTTATTGTGCAATGATTAATAAAGGCCTTCAGCTCTTCTTTTTTTTTTTTTTTTTTCCTATTAATTGTGAATAGGCAAGTCCTTGATCATTTCCTTATCCAAGGACCGAGTGAGATTCCTTACAACATTCCTGCCCCAAAGTGGCTGCACTGTGCTAGGAAGAGAAATGATTCCTGCAATACTGACACCACACACAGCAAGCAAAACCAAAGGCTGAAAAACCTCTTTCCCAGTTTGCCTGAGCTGAGGGCTCAGCTATCACAACACGACACCGGGCTTAGGGTTAGGAAGACCCCCAATGTCCCTGCCTTTGCCAGTTGAGTGTTACAGGTTAAATCATAAAAGAGCAAAGTGGAGAGGAGCTGTGGTGGCTTAACCTCGGGCAGGCAGAGGAGCGCGGCAGGCAGTAATCCGTAGGGGATTTCTTGGATATTATAGTCTGGGTTCCCAGCCTCCCCCCAGCTTTCCTATGGCAAAATTTTCTGCGTGAAGGACTGTCCCCCTGTGAATCACAGCAAACATTTGCTCTCCCCTGTCCTTAATCTACCTTGTGTACTGAAATGGGCTTTGCTTTGTTTAAAGGACAGGTCTCGTATGTCTTTACAGACAAGACCTGCTGTTCTCATAAGCTTCAAAGCCCCATGCGGAAATTCTTTCATAGAATCATAGAATTGGCAGGGTTGGAAGAGACCTTAAAGATCATCTAGTTCCAACCCCCCTGCCATGGGAAGGGACACCTCCCACTAGAGCAGGTTGCTCAGAGCCCCATCCAGCCTGGGCTTAAAAACTTCCAAGGATGGGGCTTCCACCACCGCTCTGGGGAACCTGTTCCAGTGCCTTTGGTAAGCAGGGAAGGTTTGGTTTCTTCTGGCCACGCTGAGGCCATGTCCCCAGGTGGGACCCAGTTAACCAGGCTGGGTGGTGTCCCCGAGAGGTCTCACTTTACTCACAACCAGTCATGAAAAAAACAAAAGTTAAAAATGTTGTAGAAACTGCAACCAGGTGCGAAAGGGAGCAAGGATACATGAAAAGTGAAAATTTGCCTTTTTAATAAGCCGTTACAAGTTAGTTGGGTGCTCAGGAGGGAACACATGCTGGTGCTTATAGTCATTCAGAGAAGATTTTTGTGTGTGTGTGTTTTTAATGAGACCAAAAGGTGCAGAACGGGGCTCCTTTTCTAACCTATATTGCAGCAATTTGTGCATGTCTGTAGCTGTGGGTGTTATGTGCTTTCTACTCTGAGTGGTGAGTTTCAGTTTGATTCTGCTCTCGAGAGCTGCGGGGACATTTTGCACTTGCCTTATCAACGCAGAATCCAAAGAGCTTCATGGTGCACCCAGCCCCCTGATACTGCAAACTGAGAAAATATGCTTGAAGCACAGAAAAACAAGTGAGGTGATGACCACAGGGCTTTTTCTCACCGGAGCATCCCAATCTGCCCAAACCCTCGCGCCCCAATCAGCGGGGCAATAAGCTGCCTCATGAGCCGCAACCTCGGCACCACCCTGAGAGATCCTGGCAGGGACCCTGGGGAGCAGAGCTGTGACCTCAGGGCTGGGGCTCTTTTCTTACCTCCCCACTGTCCAAAAAGCCTGCACAACCCCCTCTGGTCCCTTGCACTGACGCCTCAGCACTGGGGGCCTGGCCTGGCCACTGCAAACTGGGCAGCTGCAGGAGATGCTTGTCCATCCCCATTCCTCCCTGGGCTGGCCTTGAGCAAGTCTGGCCACAAGCCACAAACCAAAATTGTGCCCATGATTAGAGACAGCAGCAAGGGAATGGCAGGACAGGTACTTCCACGGCCCTTGGGAAGCGGCTGTAGTTTGGCTGCAAAGATTCCTGATCTCAAACAGTAACCCCTGTGCCCAACCAATTTCCCAATGAGCTTTGCTATCTTTACATCTTTTTACTAAAACCGCCCCACCTTTTAGACTACACACCAATGTCTGAGCTGCCCATCCCACTGTCCCCAGATGGGCTGTGACCAAGAGATGCCCCACACCATCCATCCCTGCACCCCTTGCCTGGGGGTCCTGTGTGGCCACGAGCCCCACAGCGGCTGCCCCGGTGTTCCATCACCCCTGAGAAAAGACTGTTCCCTGCAGAGAGAGACCCCACAGCAGCCTCAGCAGTCGCCACCTGTATCTGCAGAAAAACACCCTTCTGAATCTGGAGCCATTTGGGAGGAGTTCAGCAGGATTCCCCAGGATACCCAGGTTCCTCTCGCTCTCCTTGGGTGCCACGCGCTACCACTGCCTTATTTGTAAAATACCTGCGTGTTTCTCAGATGAAGTTATGACCTACATAGCAGCTATGAGCGACGTGCAGATTTCCTCCCTCCCTCAGATCTTGAGGTTTTTAATCCGCCCCCCCACAGATACAACATTCAGGAATGACTGTGTTGTTTGCTGCACAGTCACTTGCCTTGCTTGAGCTCAAAAAGGACCCCAGGAGATGAGGTGGAACCGTGGTGGCAGGTAGATCTCCCTCTGCCCTGCCATGGACAAGTGATCCAGGCTCCACCAGGGCAGGGGCAACGTGGCATGGGCCCTTCTGCTGTCTAGGGCAGGACTATCCTTATTCTGCTAGGAAGCACTCAACTGAGAGACAGGCTGAGGAGCAAAGTGTGCAGACCATACCAGAGGCACAGCGCTCTCCAATTTCCTTCAAAATCTCAGCTACCTGTCCAAATTAAGGAGACCAGAAAACAAAGGCCCTCCCTGACCCTCACACCCATTCTCCTGAAGCAGCGTTCACCCCTGCAAAACACTCTAAGAGTCTGGTTAGACATGAACATCCTCAATCTCAGTCCTTTGCTGCTGGCCTTCTACCTGCCAACTCTCTCTGCGCCCATTAGCCACAAGGGAACACCTCAACCCTATGGGAGTCTGACTCCAAAAATGCATTCAGGGATGGACCCAGCCACAGAGTTCAGGTACAGTTCTCATTTCCTCCAGATTTGGGATATTTAAGTCTGGGAAGGCCTGTTGGTGCCGTTCCTGATGCATTTCGTTTCTTTAAAACTAATTTTCCATGTAATTGCGTAGCCACATTGAAGCTTATCTAACAACAGATATTTAAAGACAGACGACTTTTTTTTTTTTTTTTTTTTTTTAATCTAGAGCTTTCAGAACTTCAAGGCCAGAGCTAAATTTTACAGGAAGGACAGGGACTCAGGAGCCAAGGTTCTGCTTTTGGTACCTTTACTAACTGGTAGCGAGGGCTGGGACAAGTCAGTTGACCTTCCCATACAGTGCCCGACTCATTTGTAGAATAGTTACAAGTCTTGTGGAAGTTGCGGTGTAAGACTAATATTTGTACCTTGTTTTGAGCTGCCCCCGATATGTAACAGCACGTATTTTTGTTGTTCATAGAGAGAACAAGTTGCTTACAGCACTATCTGAAATACCATAACATTTAGAAGTCCTCACTTAGGAGCTATGACTCCCCTGAACGCAACAAAAACTCTCCCTGCCCCAAGGAGCTTACGAAGGGAGCACTATTAAAAACCCAAGAAACCACAGTGGCTGGGTGCAGAGCTTACATTTCCATTTTCTCTCAGCATTTTCCCACGAGGGGATTGCATGTGAGAGAGCACACAACAGAGAGTCAGATCACGCCCGCTTCGGTTGCTCTGGCATGCCATTTGGCAATACAAGAATGACATAAATTAAAGTGAAACCTCTTCACCTCAGCTTAAGTGAAAATGTGAAGAGCGAGGGGGGTGAGGAGGAAGGGGGGATATTGATCCGTATCTACCCAACAGTCAGACCAGTGGTGTGGAGGCAACAAAAGACATGCCTTTGCTTTTTCAGTAATTAATAATCTATAGAGAACCATTTCCTTTTCTGCTGTTAAGATAACACATTTGCCACCTCAGCTGCATGCAAATAATTTATGCCTCTGCTTAACTAATTTACCTCTCCGGTGCAGACAGAAGGGCAGAAACCTCTCACCAGTGTCGACCCACGTGCAACACTGAAAAAGGAGCCAGCTCACCCAAAATCTTCTGAAATGTTTAAATGGTTAGAGGAAAACTGCACCAAACGCTCAGCAGGAGAGACGGGGCTTCGGGAGATTAAATGAGCTGGTTTTGCTGGGCTTCGGTCCTGCCTCTGACCCACATGTGGGTTGCAGGCTGGAACTGACATTATCCAAAGAGTAGCGTTTGATATCTCTTCACATAGACCACAGCTGGTCAACAACTCATCCCAGATTTAAACACAATGTATTAGCTCTCATCTGTTGCCAGAAATATTACACACCATTAAAAACCCGGGCCCCTAGGAGGGTGCTGAATCTGAGTGGGTCTTCACATCTCTTGGAAACAAGCAGGTGTCAGGTTGGACATGTGTCTGTACCTGATGGAAACCTTGTTCTAATCCAAACGCTGATGCTACTTTCACTCACTCACATACGCACACCTCTCTCCCCACATTAAGGCAACGCAAGCAAGGTTGCAATGTCAAGCACCAAAAAGCTATGAAATAGCAGAATTAGTTAAGCTTGTCCACACGTAAGCTTCAGGAGCAGCCCTTGCTTGCAGGATCACACTCTGGTTTTCCCATAGGACTTCTGCCTTGCACAGCACACAAGGTGGGAGATGCTCACCCTGTGCAGGACGAGGCAGAGCTGCCCTCCCTCTCCCCCCATCTCCACTGCTGGCCATACGGCTCTGGCCTTTGTGCTCCTGCCTTGCTCTCCAGCTGGGACCAGTTGCTTCTTGGTGCTTTTGGTGGGCCCATCGGGAGGACAGCTGAAGGTGTCACCTCCATCACTCAATATCCACGCAGGAGAGGAAGGTGGTATCCCTACGCATGACAGACAAAGAAACAAATATAGGAGTTGCAAGTCAAATACCCTCTTTGGGTGCTCAGACCTTCCAGGGCAGTTTATCCCAACCAGAAGTGACATTTGACTGTAGCATAGCTCATTCTAACTTCAGGGTTTACTGGGAATCTTCCACACCTTCAAAATTAGCACCTAAAACCAGAGACTACTGTGCTTTGCAGCCTGTGAAAGTTCAGGCTGACATGCTCTGTGCTGTGCACAACTCCCTGGGTAGCAGCTGGTGAAAAACATGTTTCCCGACTAGAGCCTCCTTTGGTTCCCAATGCCAAAGGCCATAGGGAAAGGTAACATGTGTCCTGTAAAGACCATGTTGTTACACACATCCAGAGAGGTCTGACTCAACCTTAATTCTGGCTTTTCTCAACCTCCGAGTGCCTGACCTTGCTGCCTTGGTGCTCTTCTCACAGGCTGCCTGGGCAAGGTCCCAGGTTTCAGAACACACACGTACCAGCGAGATTTGTCCTGCCTCCTGGCTGGCCTGATGTATGTCAATACAACACAGCAGGATTGGGGTTTTCCATGAATCGAGCTGCCAGCTCTGCTGGCCGTGGCACTGATGCCAGGAGCAGCCTGTCACCTGTTACGTAGACTATCAGGGGTGTGTGGTGAGCCCCACACTCCTTCTCTCCATCCCTGTTACCTTGTCGTCCTCTCCCCTTCCCTGCACCCATCCCCATCCTCTTGCCTTCTCAGTGAGTGTCCCTGCAGCTCCCAGCTCCCTGCCAGTGCTGCCAGCCCTGCCAGCATGATGGCTACGGGGGATGGTAGCCACCGGCTTCTTCAGCCTGCTCCAAGGATGGAGGGAAGCAGTGAAACACTGCCTTTTCTTTGGAAAACCTGGTGCTTCCTAAGCAAGGGGACCCACACAACTAAGGGCAAGGGTGAGATGAAACACCAAGAAAGAAAAAAAAAAAAAGAAAGAAAAAAAAGGAAGAACATCTTTTCACAGTCTGTAGATGCAAAGTGAAACTATTTTGATAGATTCAGCTCTCTCACATTGAAAGGCTCAGTTTCTCATCTCTGACTTTACTCTGAGGCATGAAACTTCACCCATGACTTGACAAACTATAACGTCCACAATGCTTTGTAGCTCCTTAGAAGCCTGCTGCCATGCTGCCAAAGCTCATCCTCAAAGCTCACCTTCAGTGGTTTGCTGGGCTGGTATAGCCAATTCACTCCCTTTTTTAGAGTTTTCCTTATTTTGACAAATCTTGCTTTGCTAATACTTCTCCCTGGAGCTGAAAATCCAGTGGTGTGGAGCTGGTGCTCTTGTTCGCTCACTGACATCTCTATGGGAGCCAGGGAAGAAAATAACTGGGCTCACAATAGCAAAGTGTGTCCTCTTTACTATCAAGTGATCACTACCAGCTTTCCTGTGGATGCTGAGAAGATCACTGAGCTGCCAATGTATACAAGAGCCATTTACCTTCAGCCTCCTCACAGCTACTCACCTAGCTCAGCAAAGGGCAGGTCCAGCTTGGCAGTTTGATTTTGGACAATCTTCATCTACAACCCACATAGTGGACACTTACATCAGGACTGGTTTATGCAGAAGCATTTTAAATGAAGAGAACCATGTTTAAGCCTGATCGTATCAAAGCTCAGCCATGTGCTTAGCCTACTGGAGTTAGCTCAAAAGGACAATAATTCTATATGCTGCCTTTGAAAAGATGCAGTTGTTTTGCTCTATTCTGTATTAGCAGAAGAACGATCCAGCCACAGAGGTGAAGAAATTTGTAAATGCTCTGGTCTGGACCAAACATCTTTTAAAAGGAAATGGTCTATCTCAGTGAAGTTGTGGAGGCGTGGATGACACTCAGTAGTTTGTATCATACAAGGAAACAACCAAGGATTAAAAAACCTATTATTCTGGGATTATGGTACGAATTTTCCTCCTAGTGTTCTGAAAAGTTTCTGTTTCCCTGTTAACTGATCATCTTCTACAATGTTGTCTAAATATGTTTTACGTCATCCACTCACTGTCACCATTTGGTTCAGAGGAGATAAGAAAAAAAAAGGAGGTAGCAGGTAGTTGTACCATCTGTGAAGTGTTCAGGCCTAATATGTTGTTTGCTAGAGTTGATGCTCAGATACTTAAGATATTTTTCCTCCTTACTTCTTCTTCTTCCACAAGACAATTTCTTCTTTATCATTTCTATATCATCATGGTTGGTTTTGTCATTGACATGTGAAAGAGCCCGTATATGCTTAGCCCTGCTGTGGGGATAACATAACATACTTCTCTAGAATGATTTTTTAAAAGCCAGGAATGGGGAAGAATAACACCAAAGACAAATGTGATGCTGTGGAGACATTTTGTCCTGGTACACATAGGAATTAAATTGTGTTTGTGTCCTCCCCCTTTTCTAAAGACAGAGGTGGCACGATCAATGCCAAACACAACTCTCTCCAAAGTGTCTTGTAGCTTTTAAAACATAGATGGCAAATGGCAAATTTACCTTTCATCTCCTTTTGAAACTTAAGTTAGGCCTTCTTGGTAACAAGTGAAATTAAACTAGTTGTTGCTGTTTAACTGTGCTATTTCCTCACATGAATTAGTCATGACCAACTCTGCTTGGCAGTTGTCCTTACAAAAAAAACACAACAAAACAGAACAGAGAGAAGGGTTAAGCACTCCCATACAATTTACCCAATAAATTTGTCATGCCCCTTATATAGAGTTGTCACTCCAGTTCTGCCTGTTCCTTGACATATCTGGCAGTTTGAACAATGTTGGCAATATTTGAGCAATTAGGCATTCCAAGTGGAAAGGTTAATATACCTTACCCTCAAATGCAGGGTGTGTTTTGTCTTGTGCCTTCAGCCATCCTTGATGAGCACTGATTGCACAACAGCCATGAAGTAGGAAGGTCTTCTTTCAATTTCAGTATAGCCTGGATTGTTTTGGTGTAGCAAAAGGCCAGTACTCCAATGGTTAGGATGAGACAAACACATCTTGACTTGAGTGCTATCGAGGCTTGTCACAAAGAGGGAACTTCGTTGCTGTTATCACTTTCCAACTGTTAAATGCTTTGGTCATACTGGCACTGGTGCAAAACCAGGACCTCCAGTGGAGATTGAAGTAGGACTGTTCAATGAGATGTGAAATTTGTGATTTTATTTCCCCTCTTTTGGTTGAACAGCATTGGGATCTCGCTTTCTTTTTTTGGCCAGCACTTTGTTTCTGGTCCAAGTCTGATGGGAAGCTCTGTGCAGGAGAGAGGAGGGCTGGAGAGGTCCTACAGCCTTGTGCCAGGTGGGACCTGCAAGACCACAGTCCACCAGAACAGGTATGAAACTTCCTTCCAATCCAGCCAGTCCAGAAGATGACACCCTCAGCTCAAACCATCGCTGAGGTTGGACAGCAAGTGTGAATTACAAATGACAGCCCCGCAGAGGAGGGCCTCAGGTCACCGTGAGGCCAGCAGCTGCTGGACCGGCTGCCACAGCCCTTGTCTGGCAGCAGCAGGGCACACCCAGTGACCAGCCTGACTGCCCTGCCCGGCAGGGATGCTTGGCTGTGTAGTCAGGACCTGGCTAAGTAAGAAAAAAAAACAAATCTAAGCAGCAGAGAAGGAAGTTTTGCAGGTTGCAGCCATCACCAGTGCTTCCCACCCACTCTGAGCCTTCACAGGAGGTCCAGGGCACTGGTGGACGAAGGAGGTCAGGTCCAAGGTGCCTGGCTCCCATCTCCTACAAGATCTGAATGGGTCTGAATGACCCAACCTATGCTTGGGTGCTCCTCCGAGGCTCCACACATGTCACCAGGGTCACTCACACAGCAGCCCAGTCCTGGTAAAAACTGCTGGGAATTGGGCACTAGGCCTCTCCACTTGTGGCTAGTGGTATTTCCCTGACTGCAGTGATGTTGATGTTCATAAGGAAGCTTTGGCAGAGAAAGAGAGACATGTTGTAACCATTAGCAGACTTCGTATTTAGAATTTATCTCAGAAAAGGACAAAGAATAACTCAGCTCCATGGGGCTTTTGTGCAAGCTTGAGCCTACACTTTCCATTTTAATACCAGTCCTGGTCTTCACCATTGTCTTCCTCTGACCCAGAAAAACTTGATTGTGAAAATAATGTTAGTTAGAAAATAATGGAACTGATAAGTCATTGCAGGCACATGTGCGTCTCATTATACATCAGTTCGGTTTCACTATATATTTTACACTATGTAACATAAATTTCACTATGCACCACAAGTATTTCAATATGTGATAGTCAGAAAGTGGCAGTTTACACTAAAAGTTTCAGTATGTGGTAGGATATTTCAAATACTATAAATTCTCCTTTCAAATGAAATGCACTGTGTAGATTCGGTAAGAAAGGCAATTGGTTTAGTTTACCCAATGTGGTTTTGTTTCAGAACAGTATTTAGTACTGAGCTGTCCAATTGACATGTTTATTTTCATTATACATATTAATGGATGATTAAGTGAAAAAATCATTCAACGTACACCGCACAGGACTCAGGCAACTTGAGTTCCGTTTCTTAGATCTTTTATCTCACCTCAACCTATACTGTATTAACAAACACACTCTATTTACAAAGACTATGAATAAAATAAGCTTCCCGTGTGAAGCTTGTTATGGGCCTGGGTTTTTTAAAATGCATTATCTTTGAGCAAGTAAAATCTGAGGGACCTGGAATCCCCCGTAACTGGGGTGAACTGTTAAAGCAGTGAGCAGGTATATGAAGGGTCTGTACTGAATTGCCATTGATTGCAGATGACATCGTTCTAGACACAACCAGCAGCAGAGGAATCTGCCTTGTCAGCCCTGAGCTGCTAATCATGGCTGTGAATCTGTTGATCAGTTGACCATACAGGTGCTGTGGTGATCAGGCCTTTTGCTAGCAACCCCCTTCCCAGTTGCTGAAAAGGGGTAGTCACCATCATACCACTACACCAAAAACCTCTGCTACAGGTCATTGCATTTTCCACACATGAAGACCTTCAGTGCCAGAGGGTACAGATTACCACTGAAAGATACTTGCCATGAACCAAGAGCATATCAAAAACAATCACATGGCTTAGTAAAGCCAAGGCACATCTGCAGCAAGGCCTGCAACTTTGGCCAGAGCTGTACTAATGCTTCCAGATTGGTGTAGCAAAGCAATTCCCCCACATCCAGTACCTACCATTAGCAATGCACAAAGAAGAACAAATATTAGGCTAAAATTTGGTTATGAGTTGTCCCTCATTCTTGTCTCCTCTAAACACAAGCTACACTAAGAGTAGCTCCATGCAAAGTTCTATTTTATTCAAAAAACAGCCTCAGCAGAGAGCACAGGGCAATGCTGAACTCCAGCCCAAGAGAAAAACATCCGCCAGTTACCTCTGTTCTGGATTCTTCCCCTCAAGATATAATCACACAGGTAATTTTCTAGCAGTTTTCAATGGATAATTTCAAAGTGCTAATGATCTGTGCTGAAGTTCAGTGCTTAGAAGAACTGGAGGCCTCATCTATGCCACCTCGGATTCAGAAGTCAAGGGTGACCCTGCACTGACATGACTCTGGGAAAGCCACTTAGAGAGCTACAAAGGCCCTGGATTAATTAGAAACTGGGTCTTTTAACATAACTCCTTGCCCCATTACAGGTCTAGCAGACCTCATTGGCTCCCTGCCAAATAGTTCAAGCACCTATTAACCAAAGAAAAGGTAAAGAGCTTGGGTTGTAATGTGCTGGATTGAAGCCCAGTGGTTTCAAATCTCCTAACCCACAAGAGCAGCTTATCTGTGTTTGGAGGTCAAAGACCTCAACAAAGCCTTGTTAACAGGTGCGTGCTGGCACAAAGTCAAATGCTTGGCTCTTCAGATTACAGCGATTCCTTGGTTTCTTACAAGTGGGGCAAAAAGGGCTTCCAAAGTGGCCATTGACACACTCTGGGCTGGCCCGAGTCTGCCTGTGCTAACGTATTTGGCAAAAAAAAAGTCACCAGGAGTACTTCCTTAGCTCACAGGAGCTGCAACTGAATGCATCCAGTATAAAGCTTGGCTGCCTTACTCTTCCAGGTTTTAAAACCAAGACCCACAGTACACCTTGTTTGTAACCCCTGTGTACCATAAGAAACAAATTCTGCCCCCGACACACCACAAAGCAAAGCTCACGAGCTGCATCAGATGTTTCCCAGTGACTAGGCTGAAGGAAATGGGAATATTTGTGTCAGATGTGAGGCATGGGGACTGTCCAGACAGTGGTGATTACTGCTTTTGTTCCAGATGGGGGCTGGGTACCATGGAAGCTGTCTTCCCATGCCCAGCTTGAAACATGAATTTCCCCATGTGCCTCCTCTGAGGTAGCTTGAGAGCAGCCCTGCATTAGACCAGATAAAACGTGGGCTCATGTCTCCATTCAACAGGCTATTTGGGATGAAACAAAGGTAATGCTTTTAAGCACATGTCTGCTTTCCAGAATAACCAGACCTGAGCTGTGTCTGTTCCTGTTTAAGAACAGGAGAAGGGAAAACAGCATGAAGTTTCCTATATTCACTTACTCCCGTGTTAGATCGAGGTTGAGATATATAGAAAGCAATGTATATGTGCCCTAGATTCCACTACTGATAGTGCTAACAAAAGCTAAATTACAATGATTTTCCTGTAGTCAGGTTGCTAGTCCAACAAGTTTTGGAAGGAGGAAAATGTATTACACACATCCTCCAAGTCTCCTCCTAAGCACTGTCAGGCTATAATTTTAGCTCACTCTTATTACTGATCATGTATAATGGATGATGAGCCAGCCCTTAGCAAACATGAAAGTTACATTATCTAAGCTGTTGCATTACTTTCACTAATCATAGAATCATAGAATGGTTTGGGTTGGAAGGGACCTTTCAAGGTCATCTAGTCCAACCCCCCCTGCAGTGAGCAGGGACATCTGCAACTAGAGCAGGTTGCTCAGAGCCCTGTCCAACCTGACCTGGAATGTTTTCAGTGTTGGGGCATTCACCTTCTGCTCTGGTAGCAAACTGGGAGGGTGCTAGAGAGGGAGAACTACATCTCACTAAGTACATCTCACTAACTACATCTTGTCCAATGTTTTTAGTATTTCTTGACTTAAAAGGCAGAACAGCAACAAAAGTTCACAAAATACATACCAACTCATTTATCAAATCCAAACCTTTTCATTTGACCCAACGAAGTTTCACTCGTAGGTCAAAACACATGATTTCAGGAAAACAAAATGCAGCGTAGCTTGCAGTATTCGCTGTTGTGATTTCAGAAGCAGTTGGCATTGGCTTGAAGACAGCAGTTTCATGTGTGCTAATAACATTTAACAAAGGACTTTTCCATCCTTGCTGACTGAAGAAGTAGGACCATTCATAGCGTATAATTAAGCTCTTGAGTTTCCGTTGTTTTGAATGTGACCTACCTTTTTTCCTCTTTACTCAGCTATGGCTGAAGCCAATATCTGTTCATCAAAATCCTTCTGTTTTGAATCAATGTACCTTTATCTATGCAAATCTGAGACGGGAAATGCTCACAACGCAGTTCATATTCCTGATAGCTGAAATATTCCCGTGGAACATCTCTGCCACATGCAGGTTTTACGAATGTTTCTCTGTTTGAAGACAACTTCTACAGGTTTTCACACAGAAAACTTTCATCAGCCTCATTTCCTCCAGCTTTAGCAGCAAATCATTATCATCAGCACGCAACAGGCAAGAACCTTGCAAAGTGACACCTGAAAGAAAAAAAAAACTCGATAAAAAGGTTGTCTTGGCACAATGTAAAGATTTTCCACATCAGCAGCTTCCTGCATTCTTTTCCGTTGATTTTCTTCAAATCATTCTTTCTTTCTTCTTAAAAAAAGAACAAGTATCGGTGCTTCTCATTAGCTCTCATTCATAACAACTGAAGATCTCAACAACATATCATGGTAAATATTATTCTGCTGATCTTATGGAAGGAAAAAGACCAGTTAGACCAAACCTTCTCATTCTCATGCTCCAACCAATGTTCTCTTCAGGGCAGGGGGAGTAGCTTTGCTTCACTGGTAAGATTGCTTGAAAGTTTTGATAGGAAAAAGGCCTTTCCTCGATGTTCATACTGTGGCTTTTATGCTGTGAGACACAAAAACAGCTGCAAAATTCAGCATCTGTTGAATTCTGCCTGCGTGAACAGGAGGCACTTCCCAGTTCTGGAATTGGGGTTTACAGTATTGTTTACAAGGACAGCAAAACTCACAGCTTTCATTTGCAAAATGCTCCACCAATCCAGACAAGATCGCTTTTGTATCTTAAGCGAGGTGGCCAATTGAAAAGAAACAGCGTGGTGATTTAAAGGAGCACTGTGAGAACTCCTCTGCGGTAGCACAACACATTTTACCTTCTGGACAACTGCAGAAGATGAGCAAATCACTTGCTTAATGCTGGATTACTATACCTACATATCTGCTGGTTCCCATTTCCCGTAAGCACAGGATAACACCGAGGATAACACGAATTTCATTCTACCACAGTAACAGAAAACAGCAGTCAAAAAGAGGGCAGCACAGAAAGGTGTACTGCAATCAGCAGTTGTTTTCTGAAGTTGGCATACCTAATGATTTCTGCAAGTTTTATTTTCTAGTTTTTAAATTTTAACATCCCATTATTTTCACAGAGCTGTCAGATCCAAAGAGTTGGGAAGGAACAAACCAAATTCAAATAACTTCTTATACACGGAAGCACGAGAGAATGCTGCAATCCCAGAATGTGTTTAGGAAACTCAAGAGCTGGGGAATGTTTCTGCTCCATGGGGGTTGTGCCTGGGATTAGGAACTGAGGCACAGCCTTTGGAAAGGACATTGCTCAAAAGGCACAAACTGAGGTTGGTGTAAAGGAACCTCACTGGCCTGGAGAAAGCCCATGCAAAAACCAAGCCTTAAAAGTAAGAGTACTCCGAATCAATTCTCAACAAACATCAACACAGATCAGATTCACTTTTTCCCTGGAAGCTGGCATTTGGAATTTACATTCATCCCTCAACTGCATCTGTGGACATAATGAAAAACACCAAAATGAAACTCAGGAATCAGCCCAGACCCTCTTTACACTTCAACTAGCCATATCCTAAACCCTGCGTGGCAGGACAGGGAAGCTGCACTGCCTTTTTCTTGTTCAGATAGCAATAGCCCAGAGCATACTAAAAGCAATTATTTCCATCTGGCACACGCAACATAAAAACCTGAAAATCGTTCCACTAGTAGAAACCTACCACGATAGTGAGTAACCAGAAGCAACCTACTGTTTTCTTGTGTGAATGTTCATAATGTTCTGGAGATGCCACAAGTGCAGTTCACTGTTCTGCTATGCCTGGCAGGGTAGCCCCGGTCTCCAGGCTGAGTAGTATGTCAAGCAGCAGGTGATAGAGAACAGAAGTACATAAAATGCTGACCCACTGCAGAAATTACTCTTTTCTTTCGGTCTGTGTTTAAAAAGTATTAGACTAGTCAATTTTTCCCCTTCTTTTGAGGAACAGATGGTAATGACCCAGTTAACTACTTGCAGAAAGGTAACTGCTTTGAGATTATGAAGTTCTTTGTGCAAACAGCCACTGTTTGCAATAAAAAGTAATTTTGGGATAAATATGTAGGACTTCAGCAGGTCCAAACACCAGTTTTAGTAGTGTAGCCCATAAAACACCCAGCTGTTCAACTGGTCACTGATACTGAGATTACTGACCACTATCAAGGAGAGCAGAGGTGTCAGTCACCCCATCAATGCACCAGCACTGCCCTTCATTCGTGTACGTGTGACTTTTAAGCCGCTGCATCCCTAAGTCTGCAGCATTCACCCCCCCTTTCCAACAGGAGCACAGCACTGGATGGGGAGGAGAAGGGAAAGGGAAATTAGCTGTGGGCGTCATATCTGTAGCCATTTAAGCCCTAACTATTTGACAAAACAAGGACATGTCCAATCTCTTTATGATCAACTTATGCAAAACACTCCAGCAATAGCAAAGCATTATTAGGTGAAGGCACAGCTTAACCTTTGAACAGCATAACAATTTTCTTCTTAACCATAAATACAGGACTACATAGACCTGTCTCTGTCTTCCATAGCTTTGGAAGTATCTATGACTATTGTAACATGATTGAAAGGACAAGAAGAACTAAGTGGATTCCCAGTCATTATGAAATATTGAGAATTAAGCTTGCTAAAGAGGGAGACAGATGACCTTTCTTCAAGTGACATGAATGAGGTCTGGTACATGGCTCTCTATACCCAGGCATAGACTCTGGATGCACCCAAATTGTCAGCCATCCAAGCTACATGGTGTGACCAGTCAAGCCTCAGCAATTAAGACTCAGTCCCATGCACAAAGGAAGAGCTCAAACTGAGTTACCTGGTAAAGAGTGAGTTGCTAGTTTAGCAGGACTAACATAATTTTAAATAAAAGATGAGATCACACACTTTTTTAAAGAGAAGAATCTCAGTAGAAAATATATAAAGCAAAGCTCTCACGTTTGCCAGAAAAGAGATTTTAACTGATGAAAAATCTGCAGTTACTAAGCTTGTCACAATACTCCCCATGAATTTCTCAATAACTGAGCAGTGGGCTGGCTAGAAACAGACTGGCTAGGCAGCCACTCTCCCATTGTTAAAATAATTGGGATGTCTCGAGATTGCCAATTAAGATAACAAACTAAGTCCTGTGGTCTCATCTTGTTGAAATATTTTGGATATTCTCTGTTTCTGACAGTCCAAGGAATTCTGTTATTTTGCTTGACAAAAGAGGCAAAACTGGTAGATCTGCATAGTGAATCCCAACATAATCACCGTCCAAGTCAGATCAAAGAAGAGCTCTGTCTCACACAGCAGTGTTCATCTCCCCTTCTCATTTATTGGGAGCTGCATTTGCCAGACACAGTATTTTCCAGAAGGGAAAGTAACTTCCAGAATCTAAAATACTAGGAATGCTACCTCCCCCTAACCCTACACAGTAACCTCGGCCTTATCAAAAGAGTCAAGAAAATCTGAGGGTGCTGCAGTGCATTGGTTCCAATCGAAGAAGTCAGGCAAAAGATTTTTTAAAATTTTATTTATGAGATGTGAAAAAGTTGCCTTCTACTCTCCAAACCATAGCGCTAAAAACCAAAGTCGCTGTGAAAGGGGCGACTCTATTATTCATAAAATATTTGTGTGCTTTTGGGAGATTAATTGCACTTAACGTTTTGGTTAAACACACAAACAAGCACAGCTTTTTGTTGTTGCTTCAAATGAAGCCAGAAAGAGAACAAAAGGCATTCAACTGAACCAATTTAGGTTTATAAACATAATAATTTTAAGAGCGCTATGTGTACACTTAAAATGAATTTAAAGCAGTCAACCTTTGCAGTATGATGCCCAGCTTCACTGTGTCCAAATAATCCATAAATCCAGATGCAACTTGTCACAGACACTTCTTCGGAGAGCTTGCAAAGTTAAAAGTCAATGTTTCCTATTAATTAATAATTGTTTTCAGCTGTTTTGGCAAGTGATTAAAACAAAGCGTCTGCCTTTAATGTTACAATATAAAAGTTTTCTTATTTAGAGGCCTAAGTGCCAAGTGGGAATTACCTCATTTGCAGAAAGGTGTCATAGGTGATTGCTTGGAACATTTGTAAGCAAATAAGATGTGCAGATATTGTACCTGCCGGTGTGATGATTTCCATACCGCATCCATTAAAATTACCCACCAAACAGTTTCAGAGGAACATGAGCTGAGATAATTAAAACAATACTTCTCATGTTAATGGAGTACCATGCTCTGAAAGAGTCATCCCATAAAGAAACCATGTGAACTGTGCATCATTTACCAAACTGTGCTATCTTGTGAATCCAGTATCGCACGCCCTTTAAACTTCACACTGCAGAGCATGACAGCACCTGTCCCTTCTGAGCTCCAAACCACCACCAAGATATTACTGACATGCTTGCTCAATGTGTGGATGGTTCAACATGACCCCAGTTCGGATCAGCACCTGCTCCACAGAAAGATTCAACTCACCTTTGAGAAGGACCTTCTGCCATAAGCACCCTTCTAAACATCATCTTTTATACCCAAACTTCTACTAATTTATTTCCTCAGAAAAAAGGAAATAACAGTTCTCCTGGAAGCCAAATTTTCACATCCCTGCAGAAGAAGGACAGCAGATTTCACAGCACAAGCTGAGAAACTCTGTTCACAATGTGGGAGGTACTGACATTAACATAAGCAGCAGTAAGATCCTTCGTTAGCTTCCCTATCTGAAAAACAGACAACTCATTGAGAAACTTCCGTCTTCTGCGGCATCAAGAAGCTTGTGAAGTGATGCAAAGAGCAGGAGTTGAGCTCCTCTCATTCTAGTACATCATGGGAGTTGCTGATAGCTCTTTTTAGATCTTGGCTTCTGCCTTAGTTTTAAAAACTTTTAAGATGTTATTTGTTTGTTGAGGTAGGATTTTTTTTTACTAAATAGGACACTTTATCTCTGCAAAGTAAGGAATCCAGATAAAGTTGCAAGACTGTGCTGACCAAGCAACAATGTGGCTGTGCTTGGGGAGTGTATTAGTGACATAATTCAGAAGAAACAGACTCCGCTTAGTTCAGCTCTTATTGTGGGAAAGGAGATTTTTCCACCAGTACAAGAGCCTTACTACATGATCTGAATAGCAGAAGGATGGATACTTCAGTGCTCCAGGCAAACAGTGATCCACCAAAAGTCAGCAGAAAGACAACACAGGCAGGAGCATTCTCTTCTTCCTGTGATCCTATTTGCCACTGCAAAATGAACTCAAACAATTTTCAAGAAATTTCCACCTACACCATTCACACTTAATTGTATCTCATTGCACAGAGAAATTAGATAAAAGTCCTAGCCGCTGATTTGCTTCAAGTGATTAACGCCAATACTAGTCAACAAAATGATCCTTGTCCTAAGGTTACTTCAAATTCCTGAAAACCCTGTTTATAAAGAACAAAATCACTCAGAGGAAATCCTGCAGGTGAAGATAAACACTGACATTTATTACTATTGGGTCAAGATGCATGTGTGGTTACAGAGCATCGAGCAAATCCACAGTAATTATTCATCCTCACATTCTTCCTCCCTGGCCAATGCCAGAGAAAGCATCCTGCTGCTCCCAGAGACATGAACAACCTGTTTACCTTGGGACAACAGGAGGTAAAAGTTCCCTGTCTTGGGGCAGCTCTGAAAAGCTCACACCCTTGTTTATTATGTGGCAACTGTGGCACATGCCCATACGTTAAGATGTTAAGGATCTTCTCCTTTATCGATGGTATCCATGTTCATTTCAGCACAGTGCCTCACAACACATTAGGATCAAAGCAGAACACCTAAATATGTTACAGTTCATTTCCAGCATATATTATATTAAAGATGAAGAATGTGTTTTTATCCCATCTGGACAGTGTCTGCAAATATCTACTTGCTGATGCTGCATACTCAATGCATTACTTCAGCATCTTCTAATGATGAGGAATAAACTGACTTTAAAAAATAACCCTATTTTTTTTGTTGAACTCTCAAGCCTCCTGATACCATCAAGTGGCGTTTTGGAATAGGAGACGCATGTGGTTTTGAAGCACTGTTAATTGCCTGCAGTGACACAAGCAAGGGTTGACTTGGGTGGGGGCAGGGGGAGTTGTGCAATAGGCCTCTTCCATATGCCATCACACGATCTCGATTAGGTCTGCTTTTTGAAAGAATACAGAAAGCTGATTATATGGAGACAGTGAAACAAGTGCTGAACAAAGGCTGGTATTGGCCTCTGTGGATACTTACATTTACTTAAGTGCCAGTTTTTAAAGAGAATTTAATTCACACCTTGTGTTATCTTGCTAGAAGCTTGCGTGGTTATCCCTGACCAAGTCTCTGTTAGAGGTAAGGCTCAAAAACTTGAAAGACCTAAATTTGAGAGCTCCCTGAAATGGTAGCTGAATAACTAATTGATAATTATGCCAGGTAGCTATAGTTCATCTGCTTCATTGTCCAAAGCATGGAACAAAACAAAGAAAGGGCTGCATTATGGAAAATTGCGGCATTGAGTTTGGGGAAGGAGACAGAGAAGACTGCAAGTAGGGATGCTTCAGAGAACTGAAATATTGTTGCCCATACACCCAAAAGACACTGAACCCAACATGATTTATGGATGCCAGAGGGGATACAACCCCTGCTGCACCTCACCGAGGAAGCCAGTGGCAGCAGAACCGTTGAATGAATTCAAAATTGCAGTCAGACATAAAATAAAGACCAAACAGTTCCTCTTTTTGGCATAGTAATTAAAAACACAATATATATTTAAAGGAAATTGTAAGCCAATCCATTAGGATTGTGCCCTCTTACTATGGAAATAATTGAATGCACAACCAGAAGTAGGACATCAGTAATTTCACTAAAACCTGACATTATGATATCTTAGTGAAGGCCATTTAAAGCACTAAATTATTTATTTTTTATTGTCATTATGGCTATTGTTCCAGTGATTTCCTCAATAGCTGTCAAGTCTGAATTAATATACAATAAAACAAAACTGGATGGTTTCCATAAGGGAGCAGGTCCCCCAAACTGACAGAGAAACTGCCTGGGTGGCTCAGCAAAACCACTCCTTGGCAGAGAGGTAGAAATCCTTACGTGTCTTCTACTGAAAGGTGTCAAGATGCGAACTACAGAAATGCTTATGATTAAAAATCCTCTTTCTACTGCCTATACAGCCTGATTATGAATACCGACGTATTTTTCTACAACTAAACCCAATATAATGGAATCTTATTCTGACTGGAATATGAAACAGAAAAGCCTTGTGACCAAAGCTGGGTTCAGTATTTATTACACATGTTGAAAGCATATTCTGCTGTTCTGTATGAAACATTCATAACAGTATAAAGTAAAACTTCGGAACCATGAAACAGTAATTTTCATGACACAAAGGTCCTCAAGTGACTCCATCATCCGTCCCCTGAATAAAAAAGCAATGACGATGACTCGGTTTTCCACAACACCAGGCACTACAACAGCAACAAGAAGTGCTTGTGCAAACTGTGCCACCGTTTTGTGCAGGACCTCCCTGCTCCGCACAGTTGAAGGAGGCCCAGGCCTAAGACCTGCTGCAGAGGAAGAAACTCTGAACTGATTTTTTGTCAAGGTTTTCTTAAGCAATGTGCTAAAACAGTGAAGTTAAATATACCCCCTCAAGTGTACTGCTTGCTTCAGGGAGAAGGCAGCTATGGCAGATGGTAACACCAGAGGCGTCAGACATTTCACTTTGCAGGTGAGAGGCAGTACACCACCGCGTTCATGGAAAGGGCAGAAAGGAAAGCACACGGTGGGAGCTGTAAGACGATGAGTGAACGAGAAACCTGGGTGAGATCAAGAATCCAGCACTGTCATTTCACTCCCCACGAAGTATTTTTCTCTCGAGCCCCACCTTCACTGCTTTTGAATTCTACTCGTTTCCCTCTCTCCTCCTCCGCACCTTTCTCTCACTGTTTTCCTACAGGGCTACCCGGTTTGTGGTAACAGCCAGCAGAAATGAACTCACGCCTCTGATGTTGAAGGAGAAGCTGTGCGAGAAGGGTCACGGAGTGCTCCCGAGATCGGGATTTTAGTCACACTTGCTGTACAGTTACCGATAGTGAGCCTGCGAGGGAGAGACGGGCGGGTTCAACCTCGTCTCTAGTCAGCTGTCAAGCATCAGCTGAAAAAAGAGAAGCTGCAAATTAAAGAAGAATTTGCAAGTAAGGGACCGAACTCGTATAATAAAATTGTTGCAGTGGAAATAGTGAACAAGCTGTATAACTTCCTGGGTCACGCCGGCCCTTTGGGCCTCGAGGGCCACTCCCCCAGCCTGATCTCTGCCTCCCATTTGCACTGTACAGGCTTGGATAAACTTTAAAATGAAGGAAGACTATCTTATTTTGCTCATTTTGAACTGTAGGAAAAAAATCCAGTGAGGGCGTCTGTACATATGACTGACGGAAATCAAACCTGTGAAGTGCAGATTATTTTAATTATAGCTAGAAGAGCATGTAAGGTGCAAGTTTCAGCCAGATAGTTTCCATTTCGATCTTTAATTCTGTAGACATGAAAACACTTGTGAGTGCCTCCATCTAGCTGGAAGAATTACCAATTTTCTCCTCTATGGCCATTGGGACACTACTGACCCTAAGCAATAAAATCTCAATATACAGAAGGAGAAATAATATACATATCTGTATGAAAGAAGACACCAGCTTTTACACGTGCACTCTCTCCACATGCCTTTCGCTGTAAGGCACCCACTGAAAGGAAAGGTTTAGTGAACCATGCTACTGATTCCGCCTCCCCCCCCCCCCCCCCCCCCCCCCCTTTTTTTTAAAAGGGGGTAACACTTTGTAGGTTTTTTTACCTTGCGTGGGGCCCCGCACAACCCCCTTCAAAAA
>WTSP01010700.1:0-74955 GCA_025331215.1 Actenoides lindsayi | reverse complement strand
CGTGAAGATACGGAGAGGGGAGAGGGAGCATGGAGGCGTGGGTGGGGGGGGGGGGGGGGGGGGGGGGGGGGGGAAGTCAGCAGTGACCTTTTACTGTTTTTATACTACACTCTGGCATTCTCACATGGACCTACCACAGTGAAATCCACAGTCAATGCTCAAAAATATCACTGTCTTCTCTAATTGGCATTTTATGCCTCCCTCAACCATTAATATTACACAACAAACCACCGTGCTCCCCAAGAATTACTTGGAGAAAGCAGAATCTAAAAGTGAAGGTACCATTATGGGCTCTTTCATTCAGCTACCTTAGTTGTAGCCTAATTCCTATTTTATAACATAGATAAAATCTTATTTGGTAACCAAAATGACTTGACAGCTGCCTGAAGAAGTTTATATGATAACTGGGTATCTCTGCCAGCGCAGGCTAATTTAGACTAGGAACAATGTGCTGTTGACTTTACACTAGTAATAATTCCTTCTGCAGAAACAGGCAGTTATGTTTGCCCAAAATAAAGCATTATAAATTAGCTACATGCTATCTACATATGGCATCATATTCTGCACAATTCTTGATTATATATGTAAAGCTTGATTCTCTAAATGGCATAGTATACACATTATCACACTAAATTAAGCATAAACAACTGCTGGTTTCTGGTTTTATTGCAGATAGGTCAGAAGAATGTAGCATGTAATTTAAAAATAAACTTAATGGCATTTCCAACCAAAGCAGGTATTTATTGTGCTGAAACATTACCGGTCAGACTGCCAAGAGTACATACTCCAAAAGAAAAGATCTCTGAAACAGAGTTACAGAATGTCTAAATATTTTTAGTATTACAGTAACTCCCAAATATATGGATTTAACAGTTTCAAATTTAAAAACTATCTATGGTATTCCATAAACCGGCCACAGAGTTGGTGACTTTTTTTTTTCTTACATTTCATACTATTAATTTTCAGAAATAACTGATTTGCACACACAGATGGCAGAATGCTGTTTCAGTACTGTGCTAGCCACCCATACCTAGCTGACTCTTAGCAAAAACTTGAACAAAAAATAGATTTAAAGCCTCAGAACCTCAGTAGAATTTTCCTGTTATTGAAGGAAAGGCTTATAAATGATAAATACTTTCTTTGGCTCTTCTTCTACTCTGTGACAGAACATTTTTGGACATATGTGCATGTGTGCACTAACTTGATACCTCTTGCTTAAAAAAGAAATACAGTTAATCTGGGTGTCCCCATTCCCTGCTCCCTAGCCAACTTTGTCCCTTTCTCATACCAATCTTTTATTCTGTTTTTCAGCAAACTGAGAAAGTCTCAGAGGTCAATGAAGAATTTACAGTTTAATTAAAGTTTAAAACTCTGCATTAGCATTGTTTGTGCTTTAGTATTATCTCTGACAAAGCACCACTTCTTAATTCCTTTCCCCCTTGAGGCTTGACTAAAGAGATCTTATCTACCAATTCTGTATTTACTGTAGCCCTCTATCACAAAATCCATTGTTTTTACTTCAGCATTCTTCCCTCCTTTTGTTACTAGGGACCATAAACTCCTACTTAAGTCACATTTCCCCAAACTTTCTTCAACTTTCATGTTTCCAGTAACTTCCCCATTTTGAATCACACAGTCTCTCTTCTATAGACAGCTCCTCTGCTTTATGTAGCAAAAAGCTGTCAACAGCAAATATATATATATATAAAAAAAAAAAAAAATTACCAGAAAATATTCTTGTTTTCTCAACAGCAGTCTAATTTGTATCCACCATTACCACTGTGGTCTGAGTTCTGGATGATTTCCTAGCTATCACAAAAGCTTCATACATCTGATTTATAGATATAATAGCTTTACATAGTATTTTTCCTCCTATTACCACTCACAGTCTTAAGAGTTGCAGCTTATTTTGTGTGAATCTTGATGCACAAGGTGTTGTCCCTTCCTTCCCCATATTCTTTGATAACAAAATGTCTTCTTTGACTGACAAAGTGCCTCTACAAAGGGTACAGGTTGCTAAACACAGCATATATTTATATGAGTGTGTAAGATTTAAATGACTTAATTACAAAGAAGATTAATGCCATTCTATATCATCGGACCAGGGCTACAAAAATTTGGGCAAATAACTGCTCATCTATAGTGCACAGGCTCCAGAACTGATAATATCATTACTGTCAATACCCATTTTACAATATTCAGTAATGCAGTAAAAAAACCAAGATGATTTCCTCAAAACCAATAAGTTTATATTTTCCTGTCACATCACTGACTTTTTTTTTTTTTCCCCCTTTTAAATCATGATGGACCTGAGTCACATGTTAGCTAACATATGACCTAAAGATGGTTTCGTTTACTTTGCTGCAAATTCATTTCAGGAAGAAGATGAAGGGGAAATATCAGAAAAATAAAAGCATAGCAATGTGTATTTCAGAGGAAAATTTTATAATGTGTGTAACCATTCACTTAAAAATCAGAGTATTTTTATATTACTGAAGAAAATAATAAATACTGGTTTAGCATTTACAAAAAAAAAAAAAAAAAAAAAAAAAAAAGAAGAAGTCTCAAAATCAATTAAGTCATCTCCTGTCAGCATGGGGGAATAGCAACAACAGGATTAAATGATTTTTCTTTGCTTTCCTTGTGGAAATCCATGAATACAGAAGGCACTATAGCTCCCGAAAGTCAGTAGTGGGAAGTGATAGGCACAGATTCTAAAGCTTCTAAAACTTATTATTCCATCTCCAGAAGGAAGACAACTATACTTACAGGAGGTGTATTAAGACATTTTTGAGACATTTCACATCACTTAATTTAGACACTAACTCAAAGGCTGCAACACTTAAAGTAGGTACCTGACCCAGGCTAATAGGTCATACCATGTCAAGTCAAAACAGTTCTCCAGCTCTGTACAGAAAACAAAGAGAAACAGGCAGCTCTGAAGTGAAGGGTTTAAGAAGAGGCCTGCTCCTCTATCATCTTCACAGAATGGGTTGTTAAGCAGTGGAATGGGATGCCCAGGGAAGTGTTGGAGTCATCATCCCCGGAGGTATTTGAAAGACATATAGCTGCGGTGCTTAGGGACATGGTTTAGTGGTGGGCTTGGCAGTGTTGGGTTAATGGTTGGACTCGATCTTAAAAGTCTTTTCCAACTGACACAGTTCTATGATTCTATGATCATTCTATGATCTACAAGGTGCCTCAGTGATCCTATTCAGGAAACCACCTTGGTCCAGCCAAATAAAGTATTGGCAAAGGACTATCTTTTGCAGATAGGCATCTGCTGGAAGGAAGGAGGGAAGGAAGGAAGAGGCAGTGGCTGCTGCATCTCAACAGAGTCTTTGAGGCAGTGGCTGAAAGCTCTCCTCAATCTGAAGCAGATGAAATCCAATCTCCCTTCTTTAAGGAGAGTGTCCTAACTACTACAATATTTGTTGTTGCTATTCCCCAAACTTCCTCTAAAATTCCAAAATGTTCAATAATCAGTGAGACACGGAGAAAGAATAATCCAGATAAAATCTCCAGTCTTCACAGAAGGTAGGAGGATGTGCAATGTCATGGTATCACATCGTAAGTTTTTCTATTTCCCTTAGCTATGGAAGTTACTGCTTACAAAGTAAACCACTCAATCTTACAAAACAAAATAATCTAATTAGTCTATTCACCATCACTTCAGATTGTTATGCATACCCCTGATGCAATCTAAATACAATTTTCCACCAAATCATCTAGAAAGAAAAAATTAAAGATGGAGGGAAAGGAAAAGATAGGCACTTGAATCCATCTCAAAACCAAAGAGCAGAATAGTGAGAAGGCAATACTTCTGGCAAAGGTACATATTTCATCCATTTGTCATATTAGCACCATGATGCTCATCAGTGCTGCAGCTACATGCTCCCTTTAACCTACACAAGATCAGCTTCTCTAGCCAGACTACATCTATGATGCACCACTTAAAAGTCTTCAGTGGGATTTGTGGCCTCTAGCAATCACCTGTCATGGCAATTTAGCTGGCTTAAATTCTTTCAATGATAGATAATACAAGATATTCAGGATTTAGCCAAAAAGTCCCTGGAGTACTTCAGTTAGAATCCTCTGTATGCACATCCTCTGCATAGCAAGTCCCAGAACATAAATGCAGTCATCAAAACGGACAACACAGAAACCACAGCTGCTTACTCAGGGCAGCACCAATGACAAAATTGGCTTTAAAATACTAAAAAGGGAAACAACCCTGTGCTCTGAACGAGGAACAAACAATGAGGTTCTTGCATGATACAAGGCCACATGACTATACTGGACAAGGATACAAAAAAGTGCAAGGAGTAAATATTAACCAAGAAAAGCATCATGCAGTAGCAGCCTTATGAATAATGTAACAGAACTAGCTTCCTGCTTTTTCAGCTGTGAAGTGGGCCATAAACGTTTGTTTACTTATATTCAGAATACATTATATATTCTGGATTAGATGATACTAAAGGTATTCCTGATGATAGGTTATACCACACTGCATGAAAACTCATCTTGGGTCAGCGTTACGAGAAGCAGAGTTCTTTTGTGGCCGTGGTGCAGCTGCTTTCCTTTCCAGCTCTCAGGGTCCTCAGATTATCAGGCAGGAGAACAGGCCTTTAGGTGCACACAGAGCATTCCTTGACAGCGTGTGCTGAGCAGCTGTTGGACATCTCTGAAGAGACACATCAACATCTTCACTGGGAAGATTTTCATCTAGCTCTTTAGGATCTCTTAGGAAATGACTTACAGATACATAGCTCTCAGTAATGTGCTTCACATGTAGATGTAGCCACTTTGTTAATGACAGATATTGCCGACTCAATTTTTAAAGCTTAAAGCCAAAGCTCAGTAGGGCTAAGTCCCCGGCAAGCAAAGGTGAAAATTTCCTTCTTTAAAACTAGACTTTTGGTCTAGCACAGAGGATTGCATATGAAACAATGTGCAATTATTTACAAAAGACTACACTGTATGAGCAAGCAAATTCAAATACTGTTTTCTAACCTGTAACCACAAGTGGTAGGAAACAACAGGACAGTAGTTGAAGTTATCCTTCCCCTCTCTAGGCACCTCAGATTGGACATTTTAGGACATACAGAGAAGTGTCAGACAAGCCCCACAGTCTAAAGAAGTATTCCAGTGACTTCTGCACCAGTAGCAGAATGTGAATAAACAAGCATTTGATGAAAAAAACCTTCACTTTTTGCACTTTTAAGTAGGTAACATCTCTAAAAAACACAAAACCTCAATACTGACAGTATGGTTCAATTTGATACAGGGATCTTTCAACTGCTAGCATCGGAACTGATGAATAGCATCTAGCTCTTCAATTGCAATCTGTCCAAAACTGAAAACCACTCCAAAGTTTAATATTAAAATTGACAATGACTGGATACTGTTTATAACAAAACAAGTTTCACAATTATTTTCATTGCATGTGGTACAAAAGTCACACGTCCTCACGAAATATCCACAGACTTAAAAAAAATAAATAAAGATAAGGGGTATTTATGAACCTTTTCACATCACTTTTGTAATATTTACTTTAGATAGACATCATATCTTTTTTAATTTGTGGCAAAATATTTCTTTGCTCAGGAAGCAAGCTTAAGCTACAGAACGAATTCAACCCATCTATGTATCAAATATTCACACTTGGTTTTTCTTAAATATCTTTAAAAAAAAAAAAAGAAGTTAAAACATTATTTCAGGCTTTTCCATTCATAAACTCAAATCTTTACCTGGAACATTTCTGCAATCAGTTTCTGGCATGTGTATATGTAATATTGACCAAAGTACAGAAATATGGCGAGATGTTCAGATTCCACAGTAATGAATGCCTCAATATAAAAGTCTCAAGTAGAACAACAAACTTGTATTTTGGAAAATCTTATCTACTCAGCTGAGTAGGTAAGGGGCTGCAATACCTATGCAATTTTACAGGAAATACTTGTGTCTTGGTTTGAGTAAATGGTATGGAATAAGGGGTGGAATGTCCTGGTTTGAGTGAGAACAGAACTAATTCTGTTAGTGATTTTACTTTTCAGCTCAGTTCTTCTAACTGCACTGTCTGAAGTTAGCAGCCTGTTTTCACAGGCAGTGATAACACCCCATGTTATGAGTTACTACCAAGGGTTGGTCTGCAGATCAAGGCCACTGCTGGATCTCATGTACCATACTGCAGGGTGCAGAAAGTGAAAGGCCGCACCTGCAAGGAGGAGTGGACAGGACAGTGACCCTAAACTGACCAACAAGGGATTCCAGCCCATATACCTCATATTCTATATAGAGCTGAGGGATCACGAGGGTCTCGCCCCTCTTGGCCTACTTCGCTAGCTTTGCTTGGGTCCTCTTCCAGTTTCTTCCTCAGAGCATCTGAGGAGGCCTCTGTCTCTGTTCTGCCTTCAATCCAGATCTGTGTGTTCCTGAATCCAGTAGTGGAATCCAGCTTGTGAACACAGCTCCCATCTGTTGCTGGGCCCAGTCTGGGACTCTCCTGGTACCTGCTCCACAGCATCAGTGGTCTCGGTGATGTAACTGCCACTGGGGGGTGTGGGTGTGTGTGTGTGAGGGTGTGTTGGGTTCCTTACCGGTTTTACATATATTTGTATATATTCCATTTATTATTACTATTAATTTCATTTTCATTCAGCTGCTCTAGTTTCCTTTTCTAATTGCTAAGTCTCTCTCCCTTATTCCTTTTCTCTTCCCCTTTGGGGAGGGAGTGGGGGTAACACAGAGCCTCTGTTCCAGGTCTAAGGGGCCACCCTGACCCTAAACCATGACAACTTGCAAAAAAACTTTGAGCTTTATCAAATCTCTTGGCCAAATGATCTCTTGCTCTTTGAATGAACTCAGTACACGTACTTCAGACAGTAAATGCTTCAGTTCTCTTTACCAATACAAAATATTTTATATTTAAGAAATTATAGGGTTTTTTTAGTTAATTTTTTAAAAATAGGACTAAAATCTTAGTATGAGTTCTCAGAAGCTTCACACTAGCCTACTTCAGCCATTATATCTGAGGCTTTCCTTATTTTTCAGTGAATTCCACCCTGCTCATCACAGTAGGCTCTGTTACTAGAAGTGACTAATTTTCCATAGCGATCTTGACATACTTTTGGCCTCACTTTAGTCACACAAACTACTAAAACCCATATTCCTTTTCCTCTCCCCTAATTTAGAATAATTATCAGTTTAAACAGAAACACAGATGATGTACTGCATCACAATCAGCAAGATATGCTGTTCAGTATCTTCTGACCAAGAGCAAGAACACTCAAAAAATTCTGCAAAGCTGATGCTAAAATAGTCTAGCCACAACAAAAGGTTCCTCTGACCTCAAAAATTTAGAGACTGGTATGTGACATGAAAGCACAGGACTGACTTTTCCTTCCTGCCTACATATCCTGCCAGCCCTGGGGAAAGCCACTGGTGCTATTTTCAGGTGAAGAACTTGCACACAGAAAAACATGGTCAATACATCATTCATAACAAGTCTTTTTTTCCTCAAAAAGATTTGGTATCTGGAATAAACATTGTTCCAAACACAAGATGTGGTTTGGAGAGTAAGAACTTCAGTTCCTGGATATAATCCAACTGCCCAATATGAATATAAATAAACTATCAGGTACATCTGGTTAACTGGCAGCAACAAGAAAATGTAATTTTAACCATCGGTAGTAACATGAGTTCAATTGCTCAAACTGAGGTCACAGTTTTCCTAAATATATGTTTTCAGTCTTGAGTATTCTGGCTATCTACACAAATATCCCAGAAAACTTTTAACCACGGCCTCAGAGACAACTAATGGTAAATAAAATCCATAGCTTTGTATTTTGTTTAAAAATATCTCCTAAAAGGAATGTTAACTTTTGAAAGGTTTACTGAATGACTCTTTACGGGTAACAGACCAAGAACACTTAACCCATTTTTTTCTAACTCATTACTTTGATTTTTTAAATTCTTCACCAAAATAAACAGTTCAAAACAGTCTCTCTTCATCCTGGAGTATTTTGTCAACCATATTAAGTGTCTCAGTTTCACCCTTACAGCACCTTGATGTCATCTTACCAGGGCCCCTCATAAGAGCTACTGCTTCTTAGTCCAAAATGCTATGATAGAACTAGACCCGTAGCAACCTCAATGAACTCTGATCTTGAAAAGTACTTGACTACAAAAGCCCATCTCAAGTATTCTTCCACTGTGACACTGTCATGAAGTCCATATTCACTGATTTAGCTTTAATTAATGCTGTATTTCTTCACGTGGTTTTGAGCCAGGCCAACTGGCTGATCTCTGCATGATCTTCTCACAGCATAAACATCTCCTACTTAAGTTTAGACATTTGTGAGAAAGGAGAGCAAAAAAGTTGTCAGTTTTTAGTATGACTAGATTCCCTAGATTATATCCAGCACAGTCCTACCTTTCTCTATTCCCAAAGTGAAAGTACATGAATATGCAACATTATCATTTACATTAACAATCATTAAAGTCTGAGATCAAATCAAATACTTGACATGACCCTATTAGTCATTTTCTTCCCCACACAAGTTTTCCTCCCTCCTTTCCTGTCATCTTCTGCCTCAAGTCTATCGTCAGGTTACCCACATTTCTGAAACATAACAAAAATGTGGATCAAATTAACCCCTGCAAGCAAAAGTTTATTATACTTTGGAGCAGTTCATGAGAACATGGGTTATACTGCTAATCTCTTAGCAGTCAGAAAGCACGTAAACAAACTAGGAAACTTCTTCTATTCCACTGAAAAAGTTTTTAGAGAAAGTGACTTTGGGCTCAAATACCAGCAAGTCCAGGTTGCCTGAGCAAACTATTTTTAACAGTTCTTCATGTAGTCCAAAACAGTCAACACAGACAGTAATGCCATCTATACCAACCAAAGGGATTTTTCCTTCTGTAAAAATCCATGCAGCTCAATGGATAAGTAGAGATAGGATGGAAATTAAAGCTTTACTTAACTTTGTTTTTTAATTATTCTTGTATATTTAAAAGCAGCTTCTTAACGGGGTGGTTGTAATAAGTCTGAAGCTAATTTATGACAGAACTAACATATTTTTCTTAACTATCTAAAACCTTTTAACTACTAAAAAGTTAGAAGACCTTACAATGACTGAGTCTGAGATGTGTCCCATCAAACACCCAGCTTCAGGTGGAAAAGAAAAAAAAAGAAGTTTTGTAGGATGAAATTCCCAGGAAATATTCATCTACCCCTTCTTCCTTAGCATCAGGGCCTTAGCCTGAGCCCTGAACAAGCAATAAACCTGTGCTAGTTTTTAAGAGACTAAGGTTAGCAATTGAGGTTTATAAAGCAATTCTCTGCAATACGGTTACGTTTGGCTACGCGCATGTGAACAAAGTGGCAAAGTTCACTGCAAACCGTGCTGCTGTTCAATGCAACAAGCCAGCACGCGGTACGTTCAGCGATACAAGGAATAGGCAAGGTGTGCATTAAAAGATAAGCACCTGAAAGCGTGACAAATTGAGCCCAACTCCTCCACGATACGTTTTCCATTGCTGAGGAAGAGCTAAATCACTTTTAGGAGTTGTGTAGCCTTTTTAAACAGTGGGCTTCTTGACTTACCATAAGTTAACCCTTTCGTGCATCGTGTCCTTAATTAGACTTGAGGTTTCCCTTCCTTCTAAACTGTGTACAACTGACCTTCAGAAATTAAGGCTATCTCCATATTCAGCTAAGGAGCTTAATGTGATCAGTATGTTTCTCAACAAAAAAATGAAACATCTGATAAAGATTTTTCTCTATAAACATTGGTATAAAGCAAATCAAACTGCTGCAAAAGACCTCTCATTGCTAATCGTTTGTGAGAACTTTTTACAATGGCATTGTTTTCAAAATACTGTTACGCCAAACAATTAAATAGCAAATTCTCTGTACAATGATTTTTATATATTCCCGATGCATATGCAGTCATATACTTTTAAAGGTTTTTAATGGCATTCTTGAACTTTCAACCTCTACTTTCCTTCGTTTTCAAGTTACTATAATTCACATCATGCCTGCGAGTATTCTTCGATTCTAATGGCCGTCCATCTTTTATAATGAACTTTTCAGCTAATCAAATGATGAACTATTCTCACCAAGGCAAAGCAATGAAGGATTACTGTTGCTGCAAAATCATTGTCCATTCAGAAAGGACCAGCACATTTGCTTGTTTTCAGCAAGTCATAATGCTGATTGTTAGTTTATCTGCCCAGTTTAATAAATCAAATTCAAAAGTGGGCATTTGGACATAATTACAGTTTAAAAACATTTGCCTGAAAAGTGATAAGTGATATATGCAGATCAAAGGCTTAATGGTTGCTACTTCATGTTTTGTACCTTCCTCCATTTAATTGGAGAAAAATAAACTGGTTTTGCCTTTTTTTTTTTAAACACCACTTCCAGCAATATTATTATTGTTATTATTATTATATTTAACATGCAAACCATACATGAAAATGGAGATGAGCTATTCTATTAACTCCAAAGTACGGACAGTTTTGTTCCACGTCTGACAAATTCTTCAACCGTTGCTAAGTTGATCAGTAAAAACTCAGCTAATTGAATCCATCGATGTGAAAAACCACAGGCTCAAGTCTGTACTGCATACATCAAGCTGAGGGATTTCTGCTTCAGCCATGGCGGTAATAGTCAACGGGGTCAGGTCAAAGAGGGTTAAAGTGAGTCAGGATATAGCCAAAGGAATACATCAAACACTGATTTTAAAAGGGCAATTAATCTTAGACAGAAATGCTTCCTGGGGAATGAGATCTCAATCTTAAGAGCACACTACATGATGTAGCAGTAAAAATGTACATATACAAGCTTAGAGAGCTTTCATCCTGTGATCACAAACAGAAGGGGAGTGCTGTTTATCAGAGAAATACAAACCCTTGCTAAAATACTTACATTAGTTTCTTCCGGGCCCTTACTCATTGGAAAATAAATTCTTTCATGAGCAGTTGATAGAGTTTGCGCACATGAAATATCTTTTTTTTTTGGGTACACATACTGTAAGTTCTTTTACACAGCTAGAAGATGAAAGTATTTTGAGATCTCTACCCCAGTAAATTTAAAGAATTTAATCTTAAGAGTGAATAAAGGAGCAATGGAATAACTGAAGGGTTTTTTACACCGAACAGTAGCTTAAATAAGTAAATAAATAAATAATGAACCACCCACCTCTCCAAAACAGCTACCTGCTCAGAGTTAAGATCAGAAGTGCTTTTTCATCAAAATATTGTTTTAATTGTTCTATTCCAAAATATCAAGAACTTCAAAGCTGATAAATTATCATATAATTTTTAGTTTTAAAGAGTTTGACTATAGGGAGACAGACTGCAAGACAGGAATGATTTCACTCAGCCCTCCCCTAAAGATACAGTACATATGCCTAAATTAAGGGTATAGATGTGTCTCAAAGTGGACCAGAACCCACTCTCTGGACAGCAGGGCAAGTGCCAGAGAACAGCTCCTGCCTATGCAGCTAAATTATCTTTCCCTCCATATTGCTTACTGAAAACAGTCCCCAGACTGTTAACCATGCTCAGATCTTCTGGGAAAGTATTAATTTGCCTAGACAAAAATTATGCCAGAAAACTGCTAATAGTCACACAGCACAAACAACACATGTTCTAGCCTTCTTTTGTTTACTAGTATAAATAAAAACACTGACACCACAATGTCTAAATCCAGTTGTGCACTGCAGTGTCCTGGATGAGAACTTCATGCTGCAAGTCTTCACAGAGGCTTACTGCTATCTCCTGAAAGCTTTGGTAGACCCACGGAAGTCTCCAGTTACACTTCTACTAGTTACAGCACTAAAGGCAACAGTGATTATACAGCATACGAATGTTAACAGGATGATGACCTTTAGTGAAAAAAAAAAAAAAATTTTGAAGCATTCTTACATTTTCTATGAAACTAACCATGAAAAATATCCTTTAAGCCTACATACCTTGTGTACTTTAGCTGTTGTTGACACGCTTGTTTCTGTGAGCAAGGATATATGAGAAACTAGAAGAAAGGTTTGTTTTGGGTTTTTTTTTCTGTGAAGTTTTCAATGGCTGTCATGTGCCTCTAATTTCTCATGCCTTTCTCTCTTCACCCATCTTCTGTCTGAGTGACAAATTCTGTGGGGATACACTGCAATGTCCATACAGTGTGTAATGAACCTGAGGTCTCCTCATAAAACACAAAATATTTTTCTTTTAAAACTGAAAATTCACAACCAAAACATTTTGTCAAAAATTCTTTGATTCCAACAGTTTTCCTAATACTCATATACATGGCAGATTACTAACAGAAAACTTGCCCAGTTTCTAGTGATTTCCCTCAATCTTTCCTTGACTGCCTAGATTTTCAGAGCCATAGCAATCCATAAGGGATTTGGGGGGAGGGTGCCAATGGTCAAAGAAGTGCAGCTTTGCTGTAGGCCACGAAGATGACTGCTCTAGGATAAAAAAATCCCACCTCTCTTCCACAGAGATTTTTAGATGTGCTGGCTTGAGAATTCCAAACAGAATAAGCTAAATTTTGAAAAAGTTATTCTGCTATGTGGAAGGTTTTACTTTCTCCATTTCATCCTACTATTGTTAATAATAGACTTAAACTTTGCTGTGCCTGAATAAAGTCATTGGCTTTCTGACAAATTAAAGAGAACAGTCTGGAGTCTGATACTAATAAAACTTATTGGGTGGCCGACAGAACAAATGTAGCTAAAGCTGAACAAATTTCCAAAGGCTTGTCTGAGAAACAGGATTATTTCCCTGCTTGCTGTACCTCTTCGTAAATTCTACCCTTTTGAATGTGCATGCCCAGAAACCACTTCTAAGTCACAAAGAAACAGCATATTACACTTGTCATATTAGGAAAGCTGCTGGATGGAAGAGGAGAAACTGGACCAGAACAGAACATTTCAGTTGGAAGGGACCTACAATAAGCATCTTGTCCAACTGCCCGAGGAATTCAGGGCTGACCAAAAGTTAAAGCATGTTATTAAGGGTGTTCTCCAAATGCCTCTTAAACACTGACAGGCTTGAGGCACTGACCACCTCTCTAGGAAGCCTGTTCCAGCATTTGACCACCCTCTTGGCAAAGAAATACTTCCTCATGTGTAAACCTCTCCTGGTGAAGCTTTGAGCCATTCCCACACATGCTATCACTGGATACCAGGGAGAAGAGCTCAGCATCTCCCTCTCCGCTTCTGCTCCTCAGGAAGCTGTAGAGAGCAACGAGGTTGCCCCTCAGTGAGGTTGCCCCTCAGCCTCCTCTTCCCCAAAGTAAACAAACTCGGTGTCTTTAGCCACTCCTCAAAGGACATTCCTTCCAGCCCTGTCACCAGCTTTGTTGCCCTCCTCTGGACACATTCAAGGACCTTTGCATCCTTCTTAAATTGTAGGGCCCAGAACTGCACACAGTACTCAAGGTGAGGCTGCACCAACGCTGAATACAGCAGGATAATCAGTTCTTTTGACCATCTGGTCATGCTGTGTTTGATGCCCCTCCAAGATGCTCTTTGCCCTCTCAGCTGCCAGGGCACATTGTTGACTCCTGTTAAGCCTCCTGCTGACCAGTGCCCCCAGATCCCTTTCTGCAGGGCAGCTCTCCAACCACTTATTCCTCAGTGTATACTCATGTCTGGCATTACTCTGTCTTAGATGCAGAGTCCAGCATTTGGACTTGTTCCATTTCATGCCATTCACAGAGTAACAGAATTGCTCAGGTTAGAAAAGACCTTCAAGATCATCGAGTCCAACCTCAACCTAATGCTACTACCCTAACTCTAACAACCCACAGCTAAACCATGTCCCCGACCACCACATCCACACGATTTTTAAACACATTCATGGATGGTGACTCAACAACTTCCCTGGGCAGCCTGTTCCAGTGCTTAACAACCCTTTCTGTAAAGAAGTTTTTCTTGATATCCAACCTAAACTTGCCCTGGCACAACTTGAGGCCATTTCCCCTTGTCCCATCACCTGTCACCAGTGAGAGGAGACCAACCCCGCTCTCACTACAACCTCCTTTCAGGTATTTGTAGAGAGCAATAAAGTCTCCCCTCAGCCTCCTCTTTCCCAGACTAAACAGCCCCAGCTCCCTCAGTCACTCATCACAGGGTATGTTTTCCAAACCCTTCACCAGCCTTGTTGCCCTCCTTTGGACCTGCTCCAGCACCTCAATGTCCTTTCTGTATTGAGGTACCCAGAACTGAACACAGTGCTTGAGGTGAGGCCTCACCAGTGCCAACTGGTGGGGCAGGATTACTTCCCTAGTCCTGCTGGTCACACAATTTCTGATACAAGCCAGAATGCCATTGGCCTTCTTGGCCACCTAGGCACACTGTTGGCTTGTATTCAGCTGCTTGTTGCTCAACATTCCCAGGTCCCTTTCTGCGAACAACTTTCCAGCCACTCTTCCCCAAGCCTGTAGCGTTGCCTGGGGTTGTTGTGACCAAAATGCAGGACCTGACACTTGGCCCTATTGAAACTCATGCAATTAGCCTCGGCCCATCGACCCAGTTTGTCCAGGTCCCTCTGTACAGCCTTACTACCCTCCAGCAGATCAACACTCCCTCCCCAACTTGGTGTCATCTGAGAACTTACTGAACCACTAGAAAAGGGGCAGAGGGCTCACCAAATGGATAATTCTTGTATAGTCAATTGAAGTAAAGTTGGAGCAATTCTCAAAACCAAGTTATGCTTGCTGTTTCCTGAGAAATTCTATGCAGAAAGATCACATCCAAACATCAGACTGCCATCATGTTTTTTTTCTTTTCTTGGGAGAGCAAGCAAACCAGAACATTCTGCATAGATAGAAGACCTCTCTGATTATGCCAAGAGCTTGTTTAGAAATGAAGATGGATAATGAGAACCCATATAAACAGCGCAGATGACACACTACTAACTCTCAGGTTATTTGCACCTTTCTGTGTAGTCATGACAAATTAATTCTGTATTATTTAATTCCATAGTCAAGACTATTAATTCTATAATCTCAAGCCAACCTCTGGACTTCCAATCCTTTTGATCAAAAAGGACTATGAAATCAAAAGGCATGCAATTTTAATGGGGGGGTGGGGGGGGGGAATAAATCTTTCCAGTTCAACTTAAACAAAAAACAAAAACAGAAACAGTGCAACTGGGGCAGGTAGGTATGTGTGGGTATAAAAAAAATAAATCAGAAACTCAGAAGTCAGACAGATGAAAGGCAGCTGCAGAAGGATAATTCAAGCAGATGGCCTGGTTAGGAAAAGCTAACAGACACAAATAATGACTCACACCAGAGAAGAGATGTACATGCTGACCTCCCGTAACATGGAAAGCACCGCTGAGTCAAGGACACCAGGAGAGTGGAATATCTTAAGTAGTGGTCTGAAGTTCAGTTCTGACCTGTGAGATGACTCTTATAGTGGAGGAGACAGTGGACTAGAATTCATATCACTGGTGAGCTTTGAATCATTGTTCAGTACGCCTACACACTACAAGACCCCTAACCCTTCACATCATTGTCATATCCACATGGGATGAAAGTGTGGCTAAAAAAATGCCTAAAACTGATAAGGGCTAGTTATATTTCTAAATTTAGGTGGCTTGGGAAAAGTATTTCAACACTGTACCTCTGCGGCACCGCTTCCTAAATGTGCTCACCACCAGAGCAGCTGGGATGGCGCTGTGCTGGTCCTCTACTTGCTGTGCAGCTCCCACGGTAAACACACAGTCCAGTTTATTTGATCTCAGACTCAGGCCCAGCTATATGTCATGTCAATCAAAGACATTCACACTGCATATATTCACCTCCTTCTATTGCACGGTTTGTCACTTGCATCAAAATTAGGAACCTACACAGCAAATCTAATCTGAACTGAATTTCTGTTTGACTTATTTACTGGAAGTCAGTGCTTAGAAAACCGAGGGAGAACAAAAACAATTAATATGTAGTCTCTCATACAATATACATTACAAAAAGCTGGGAGTTAATTGAAAACAGTTGATCTCTAATTTTAAAAAATCATTCAGTACAGCAAGTCTTAAGAGAAAAATCCTGGAAGTCTTTTTGATCCTTGTTTTATTTCTGAAAGAACTAATGACACTGCTGTAGAAAGAGGTCAGTTCACACAGCTTTTCTGAATGAACAACAATGATGTGAAAACTGGGATTGATTGATAGCCTACTGTTTGCGTCATTATGCCCAAATGTTTACCATTTGAGTCTTCAAGGAAGCATGGGACAAAAATCAAAACAAGTTTTATGAAGACTTCAACAACATTGGCAAATTCATATTGTATCCAGAATTGTTTAGACGTGATAGCAGTGGAAGAAAACTGTTTTCTTCTGCATGATAGAATTTTTATCTTTGCATTATGCATAATGTCTTAAATTTCAGGTCTGGAAGAGGAAAGAAGTCTTTCCTGCTCCCAGAACAACTCTGTATTCTACCATTTTAACCCTTTCCCTCTTCAAAGCATTCTCTTGAACTCAACACTATGTTTCTTCTTGCAATTGTTGCTCTGTAGTTATATAAGACCATAGTGTGTTCATCCCCTTCTCTTAATAAGACGAGTCACCATTTCTAAACGAACTGCTTACAATATTAGGAAGTTCTTTCACAGGAACCTTATTAACGTCTACTAAAACTTTTTTTTTTTTTTAATAGCTGTGAATTATTCACATAGGTTTTTCCAAATTTGATAAACTCTTAAGTGCAGAACTGATATCACTACTTCTGGTAACAAAGGCCCCTTAATTGGCAACAGGAACACCTATCATCAGATGCATAAAACCATGGGGAAATGCAGCAACAGATAGATAACATTCTATTTATCTGTCATAAATGGCATTGTTGCTGCAACCAGGAAGCCTAATCTACCTAATTTCAGTAAGACAGAGGTTATTAATAGGGAAAAAATAACCATGATGTTATCACTTCAGGAACAGATAATTAATGTTGTTATTCAGCAGTTTTGGGAAGAATATCCAAAAGTAAGGTCTTCTACCACATCAGCTATGTGACCTTATGCCATATTTGCAAGCAACAACATGGTCTTAGCATCTTCTCTTCCTTACCTACATAGAAACTCGAACTATGCAGTCTAAGAGACCACAGGCAATATTAAGCTTCACCTTAGCCTGTTCTTCCATAATACACTAAACCTCACAAATAGTAATACCTCTCAAACTATTTAAAAGGCCACCTAATTTTCTGGAATTGGAACTACTGCTGACAATTCCACTTTACCACACAAGAACTGTCCACTTAAAGGATTGACTTTTGTCTGTGCAAGTGGCATCCACAAGCACAGGAAAAAAAGATCAGACTACACGTTTACAAGCTGTAGCATAAATAATCAGAACAGTCTCATTAGCCCTGAATAGTCTGAATAGCCCTGGAGTTCTCATTAATGGGTCTTTCACACTAAAATAAAAAAGACAACTGTCATGAGCTTGGACTTCAAACTGCATGATGCACAGTCTGAGAAGTAAAACTAAGGCTTTGAACTGTTGGCTGGAAAGGATCTCTGTATGATTTCAAGAGTTTAAAACAGTGAAAAGGGGGACACTGGACAATTTTATTATGGACTTCCCTGAATGAACACAGTATTAGTCTTCTTGGAGGACATCTGATATCCAAGAGTTCTCAACTGGGAAATGAAAGAATGTTGATAGAGAAACATGGCCCCTAGGTATCTAAATGGTTTGGGTTTTCTTATTCAAAGGTTCAAAAAAATAGTTGGAAAACTCAAGGAAACAGTGGTAGAAGTATAGATAATGGAACGTCACAGGAAAAAAAGCACGGAAAGCAAGAAGGAAGAACTAAAGAAGAAGTGACAATGACTAACTGTTTCCCTGAAGATCTATTTATATTAGGAAATCAGCTAAGGTTAGAAAATCTACAAAATAGCTACACAAATTATGGTGAGCTCAGTCAAAGAAGTAGGAGAGTCAATTTTAAAGGATGCAAAAGTGGATATTAAAAAAGTAACAAAGGACAGCAGGAGTTATGTATGACTATAATAGAGATATTGAAGGAACACGATGCAGAAAAAAGAAAGGAAACAGCTGTAGAGCCAGTGACGTGAAAGAAAATAATGTGGGTCCACACACACTGAAAAAAAAGAACTGAAAAATAAGAGCCAGTCTTCCATGATGCTGGGATCAAAATCAGAGGTAATTAAACATCACCCTAAATGACCAGTTTGCCTCAGTTTTAAGAGTGAACAGCTATGGAGAAACAAATGTGAAAACAAAATGAAGCACACCCCCCTCAACAGGATATAATCACAACTGAGAACTAAACACAGTTTAATATGCCCAAACTGCAGAATTTGCAAAGTCTCACTTTAAAAGACGGAAACTGAAGTGAAATTGCACATCTTCAAGTAAAGATTCCCAGTAACTCTGGGAGATCAGGAATAGTAGTCCATGAATAGCAAGCTAAGTATTATCTATACATGGAACTGTAGAATGGTTTTGATTGGAGGGGACCTTAAAGATCACCTAGTTTCAATATCCCTGCCACAGACAGGGACACCTCCCCCTAGATCAGGTTGCTCAAAGCCCCATCCAACCTGGTCTTGAACACATCCAGTGATGGAATATCCACAACATCCCTGGGCAACCAGTTCCAGTGTTTCACCACCCTGGTAGTGAAGAGCTTCACAGTCACAGAACTCTCAAGTTTGACTTCAATTGCATGCAGCCTTCAGAAGTAAACTACAATTATGGAAATATGGTAAGCAAAAAAAGCCCGTATGAATATACAACATAGATTTACCCATAGTAAAATTTCATATTTAGGTGTCTTTCATTAATGAACTCCTGTGTAACTGACAAATGACAAATTATTATAGCAATAACTAAAAAACAAATAATAACATGCCTTAAAGAGAAATTACAGTAGGTTGCAATACAGAGGAAGCAATTACTGGATTAGTTTCTATTTGAGAATATTGATTTCAATATTTATTAAACATGACAAGTAGGACTTCACTGCTTCCCAAGCTTCATGTCAACACAGAAAGATCTGAGCAAAAAAAAAAAAAAAAAAAAAAAAAATTTGAAATGAACGAACTGCATCAATATTAAATGCAAGGTGATGAACTTTCTGTGATGACTTGGGTCTTACTATTTCTGTTGCCACATAACCACAACCTCTGCCTGTGAAGTCGCTAAATAGGCACAAAAGAAAAAGAAAAAACTACTTGGCTACTGATATCTGATTTAACACATTTGCTGTCTAAATACTCATTTACACAGAAAATTAGAGATTGTTAGTTTAGATCAGCTCTAACCCAGTCTTCCAGAGGAAAGTACTTTACAGTACTGCAGTAGGAGTACAGTAAAGTGGAGGGAGGGAAACATCTTCTCTGAAGACTCTCTCAACATTGTATTATTTTTAAGGATGTTTGTTACTAGTAAAAGCAGACATTCTCCTCATTGTTCTAGAGGAACAAGGTATCCTTTAAAGTCTAGATAATTAATGTAATTGCCAAAAGTTTTAAGAACTACACTAGCTTCTTGGTGCTTGTTCTAATTTGAAGTACTGCTTTTCTTCACACTTTCTGATCATTACTAGTAATGCATAAATTTCTTGATAAATGAAAGACAAAAAAACCAAAGCTAACAATCCTTGCAGTCTGACAGACTCCAAGCAGAAGCCGCTTTTTCCTTTGGTCCTACAGTGATCACGCCAAAAAGCCTTTAACTTTTACTCATCAGTTTTCCTCTGATGAACACTTTAAGGAAATGAAAGTATTTAACAATGCAGAAAGGTGAGCACTGTACAGCATTCATTAAGCAAAATAATATATGTGTAACTAGTTTGAGGAGAGACAGGCAAGTATGGGTTGGGATAAAGCTCAAGTTTTTAATTTTTTGAGCACTTCAACAAACAATAAAAGCCTTGAATAAATAGTTTTGTAAGCTAATTTAAATAAAATGCGGTATCTAAACAGTTACCCACAGTCTGTAGCAGTCCAAAGTAATACTGACACAATATTTTACAAAGACTGTTTTTACTATCAGTGTTTTAATGTCACTATTCAACCTGTTCTACTTCTGACAGCCTTCTTTACATTGTGTTTTTGACAGTTGGTAATCAGCGTATATATACAATATTTTTATTTTTTTTTTAATTGAAATATTTTTTTCTCAGCACAGTTAAAAGAGAGACTTAATTATATCCATGTTTCCTAAAGCAAAGGCATATAGACACTGTGGGTGGTTCTTGAAACCCTTCCCTCTCTCTTATTGTGGTGGTCCCTAAGTATGTGGCAGCAGGAACAGCTCACATATATGGCTACAAATGCTGAGTCTGAAAATCATATATTCTCTATGTTCCCACGGCACAAAGCTCAGTTACGGAAGTCACCATCGATGAGCAATCAACACAATTACCATGAAGCTTCCAGTTGAATGAAAAGTCATTGGAAAAGAGAAAACCATAGAGGAAAAAGGAAAGAAGTTGAACAGATGGAGAAAAACAGAAAGAAAGAGGAGCTCATATTGATTATGTTGCACTGACAAAAAGATGCAGCTTATGTCATCAATGCATCGACTCACTAAATTGGGGGCTTAGAAAGCAGGAAAACATCTACGCTACTCTTTGAAAACAAGACTGAAAAAACGTTGAGAACAACTTGCAGCACCAGTATCTGTTATGTCTTTAAGGCTATCTTCAATGATATACTACTTTTTTTTTTCCTTTGCTCAGAAAAATTAGGTAGATCTAAACTTTGGTAACACTGAATCAAATCTGAAAATCCAGATGTGGAAAAGAGTTTGACAGAATTTTCTAATATACCTTTGATAATGTATTCTATTTTGTTACCTTATTTTAATGCCTTGACTGGAATAAAAGTTGCAGATTAAGACAAAGCATCTAAGTCTACAAGAACAAAAATTAGAAGATACCAAGAAAGGTTCAAAGAAGACAGTTTTTAATATAACGAAATTCAAACAGTATATTTAAATAACACACCGTATTTTTCCTTCAGAAACGGATTCATCAAGATTCTCCTGTGGAAAGAGACTGTATTATTGCCATTTTGTAGATCACATACTGAAAACAGAGACATTATGGCCAGAAATAGCCATTTTTTGGAGGGTGGGAGAGAAGAGAGGCCTAAAACTTGCCTTCAGAGGCTGCCCTGTGTTTGCACACTCAAAGCCTCAGAGTTCTTGCTGATTCCAAGTACAAGTAAGCTGTTCAGCAGAACACTCAGATCACTGGATTTTTCTGATGATCCTCTCTATGAAATGGGTGGGTTTGTAACACTCAGTTTGCCTAGTATCACACATCAATGAACTCCCTATGGGAGAAAGAACTGAATGCAATTCCCAAAGGCAGTATTCAGCTGCCTAAATTATAATACTTCCTGAAGTGAATTCATTCCCCATCCATCATTTCAACAATCAGGACAATGATTTTTCACTATGCAGCCTTGACACTAAAACATGCCCAGCCTGTGCAGGAAGACAAAAGTCTCACAGAAAACAAAGGGAGATGAGAGATGGAAAGTGATTATAAGCTGTATAATGATCCGCGTGCATGTGTACAGAAATTAAGATTGTACAGGCAGTCTGCAACTCTGACACCTCCTAAATTTCAAGTACACAACTTCAAATGGATACTACTTGAGAAGAAAATCATTTATGCATAGTTTTCCAGGTTTCCAAAAAATACTTGCAAATAAAATTCTCATATGCTCACAGAATAGATAGAAACACTCAGCTCTACAGTCTCCTCTGCATTTTGAGCTGATGGAGCATCTATTGATAGAGGAAGTTTGTTAAACTCTCAATGTGCCAGCATCAAAGAGAAAATTAGTTGACTGAGTGGGTTTCATGGAGACTCCCAGCAGCACGGAAGTGCTGAGATTCTGTAGTTTCAGGAGTTTAGTCCACTTGCTGGAAAGGGGAGAAGTATGTGGCTGCTAACATTTCTAAAGGCAAAACTCAAAAGTGGTACTGTGCAGCCTGGTGAGTTAGTGTTTCCTCTGGTTTTGTTTGTTTGTTAGTGTTTGGTTTGGTTTTGTTATACCTCAAAGCTGTATTAGAGCATGAACACTTAATATGGTGCACATTTACCTTTGAATAGTGAATGAGATGAGTGGATTAAGTCAAACAAGAGAATAATCAAAGTTTACTTATTGGCTGAGTTGAATCATCAGAGAACAGAGTATGATGAACTGAAGCAGCCAAGCCGAAATCAGTGCTGCCCTTCACACCTCCTAAGTACACTGACCTTACTTTGAATTCTCCTCAGCAGTAAGAATTGCTGCTGTCATGGGCATCCATCTTTTCAGGCCATTTTCCATAAATCTGATCCTTTCTCTATCATCCCTCCATTCTGTCCTAGTTCTGCTTCTTCCTGATATACCTGCTAGGTCTTTTTTTCTTTCCATATTGCCATCCTTAATTTTCTACTTTGTATTCCTGTCTGGGGTGTAGTCTACTTGTACAGCAAACACCGAACAAGTTTTCCCCAGTCCCTTATTTGACGATCTCCACCTATCCATGTGCATCTTCTGCCAGCGCAAACTACCCTTCTTTTCAACTTTTGATTCAATTTCTTTCTCCAAACGGGTGTGCAGACCATATGAATCGCTGTACCAGCAGGACTTGTGCTCCCATTCTTTCATGGATGTCCTGTATGATCTTAGTGTATGATCCACATGCAATACACCTCTTTTCCTCCCTCATCCTTTTATCACCTCCTATCCCACTTACTCTGTCCAGGTGTTCAGTTATTAAGTCAGTTTTTGGCTTTCGCCCCAACCTCTTTCATCCTGCCACATTGTTTATAGCCTCTATCCCCATCACATTTAATGACTCCCAGATCTGTCATTTTCTTCCAAATTACTTGTTCAGTCAGTCTGCCCCACCTCCCCTGGCTCTGTGTATCAGTCTACCCCTGTATCTACTCAAGAGTTCACATTACTTTGCACATTTAGCTCAGACAACTTGCCTTCCGTTACCTACCAGAAGAGGAAGAGAACACTCAGAATATAAGAAGAACAACTGAACAACACAACAATACAAAGCTGTATTACAGGAGAAATTCTGCTGAATCCTAGACAGCTTATGCCTATGTGAGGGATCAAATTTATTAAACTCTTTGTTTGCAAGTTGCTCAGTAGAATCTTAAGGATCCAAACTAGGCTAAATTTAAGCAGATTTAAACTGGAACAGACGAGTATATTCCAATACAAGGAAACCCTTCCACCAAATTTCAAATTGCTCCTCCTAAGTGTTAGGATAGTACCTATTTTAGCTTCTTTTCTTTCCAGTAACCACCATTTTTTTGCTCTCATTGAGTAAACAGTACAGGGGTGTTTTTAGCATATAACAAAAATGAAGTAAGCAATTAGCAAAACACATTTCTATTCTGCTATTAAAGGTTGCTGCATTTGTTGGCAAGTGAAAAGAACACCTATTAATGGTAAGCATCAACTCAATAGTACTCAGAAAAAAATTACATTACATTCACACCTTTAATAAAGGCAGTAACTAGCACATTCCCCATCTGCAGCTTTTGCAAATCCACATAAATGTTATGATCCATTATATCCTAGAATAACTTTTGCATAAATGCTCCAAGTTTCTTTCATTTAATTGGTACTCTTGACTGCCTTTCAATTCAAAATGTATCATCCTTCTTACCCTAAACTTGCTTGTGCTAACATTCAAATATCTATAAGTCTCTTGCTTTATCTTTTGGACAGCTAGTTGAAAGCATTACCTAAAATTATGCTCTAAAATTTAGAGTAGGAAAAACAAACATTTGGCTAGCAACATTTCGTATTTTTCTTACCTTCTGTTATTTTTGGAAATTGTTTCCATGCGTTAACAAGTATTAAATGAGGTAAAAACCAAACCAAACCAAAACCTTTTCAGTCCATTTCTAAGATCACATACTTAAAGAAATCCACAACTGTTTGATTTTGAATTACACAACTTCTGTGTACAACAGCATCTTCTAGATTTTTACACTGATTTCAAATTCAGTGCTTTACTGTCAAAAGGTGCTGATACTACACCAGTAGTTTCTGTGCCAGGATCTTCTCTAGAAGACCAGACATTTCTCAAAAAAACCTGTGGTTTATTGACTGAAAAAAGTTACCCATTTATAGGTTACTGGCAAGACAACAGCAAGAACAAGATGAAAAACATTTTATATCAAATAATTTTGATCTTAATTTGCAGACTACATAACTTTTACATTTATCTTGCTAAAAAGTATATCAGAGTTCCAACAGTTGTAACCTTTGAGGCCAAAATAGCATCCTGAAATGCTAATTTTTTCTGAGTAAGTGCTGATCAAACAAATGCTATTGTATGAAATGATATAATGCTACCTGAACTAATTGGTATCTTGTCACAGAATACTACTTTGTAATATCATACATTATTACATACTCATAACAATCTTTCTTTTCTAGTACATTTTTAAAGGTTAGGCTTCAACGGGGGAAAAAAAGTATTCTGAAAACATCTTTAATCTCTATCAATTTTGGAGTTTTACATTTGAAAGTTTATGCAATATAAAATTAAATGTAACAAAATCAAACTTCTGTTGATGTTGCTTTGAAAACATTTTTTTTAAAATGCAGAAAGTAACATGTGAATGTTCTTATTGAGAATAGTGAGATGCAAAAAGGAGTGCGCAAATTTTCAAATAAAACTTCCAGAGAGTGATTAAGGACTCAATCTTATCCTCTGCAAAAACCATAGGTGATGTATAATGGGCATCCTGAAGGTCCAGGAAGGAGTGAAACCTGAAACTCTGGTACTGAGACATAGCTCTGCTTCCAAAATCCCCATATTAAAAAAAAAACCCTCAAACAATAAATCAACAGAAGAAAGTATCTTAACAAAAGTTATTTCTACAGTACCTTCAGGGGTGATAGCACTAGGACACACATCTTTTAGCAGATCTCCCAAAGTATGCAACTGTCCTCCTGAAGCAATTGGTCGAAATAGCTTCTGTATAAAAGGTCTCTCTGTTGTTGCCTGTTTTAATAACAAAATTAGTAGAAACAACAATTTAAGGACCATGCAAATATGTAGTATTACTATCTGAGACAGGCAGAAGATAGGACAGAACAAGAGGTTGCAAAAGAAGCTCCTGGCAGTTCCAATTCTTCTTTTCTTTTTTCTCCTTGCATTCCATTCATATCATAAAATGCTGGGGAGGTTTTTCCTCGTTAACAATTGAAATCAAGTTGATGCTCCAGAAAACTGTGAATATAATTTATAAACAATGTCGTGGATATAAAAATGTTAAACTTTTTTTTTTTAATTGAAAAAAAACCAACCCTATCCTTCTGCTATGGGAGTAAGATCTGCTAGAACAAAGCATTTCAATATATTCTTAATTTAAGTAAAACAAGCAGCGAGCACAAACTCAGGAGCTCAACGTATGTTTTGCCAAGTCTTTTTTTCTTTAAAATAACCAACAAAACAATAAAAAACTACCAAGTATATTAAAAGATTTAAAAGTCGAAAATTAATTTTGAAGGGAAGTTATGGTGTGGTCTCTGTCACCTACCTATATGAAAAACCACAAGGAATATATTAACCACAACAACTTAATTGTCATTCACCTCTCTGAAACAGCAGAGCAGGACTCTTTTCCTAAGAGTGGTACACAACCTCACAGTAATTCCAGGGCAGTACAAGGCAGAACTGTTGACACACAGCTACTTGTTACTTCTTGCCAACAGTCTGTAAAATCAGAAAAATAGTCTTTTCCCACTTTTTCTTATGAAGACTGATCAGAAGAAGCTGACTAGCTGCTGTAGTCAATTCTCTATGTCCTCAGGGTAGCAGAATGTGGATGCAAACAGCGCTAATGAAATGTCTGAACATTTGAAAAATGAGGGGAGGCACACAGCCAGCAGGATCCACCTCAGACAGATCCACACTTGAGAAGCGAACTCTGGCATATTACAGTGAAGACATGTACCTCCTAAATAATAATAATAATTTAAAAAAAAAAAAAAGGATACAAATAGACAAAAAATAGACAAAACTCTGAAAACATTGTTATAGCCAAAACTTTTCTGTTGACTTTGTTTAAAAAAAAAAAAATAAATTATTCACAGAAGTCTAATCACAGCTTCCAAGTGGTTTCCAACTGAACTAGCTGAAGTGGAAATAAAGACCAAAAAGAAAGATGCAGGCAAAGGTGGTTGTTATTAATAGACTTTTAAGATAAGCATTTCCCAAGTGTATAATGCAGTTCCTCATTACTTATTAATAAATTAAAATTAATTTTTTCCCCTAGTTATCATGACAATGCCAAGAGGGAAAGGCCAAAACTCTATTTTCTAAAATCTCCCATGTAGTTGCTGACTGCTGCAAAGCAATATCCTCAGCTGCTATCACAGATCATTATGGAAAAGGAACTCAATTTTGTATGTTAAGTGTTGAGCAATGCAGATGTGGTAATGTAAATAATAAAAATCACTGGTCTCCATCAATGTTAAAATGATAAAAGTAACTGCACATTGTTTATACAAGGATTGTCGTTCACAAATACAATCCTACAGGCAGAGTATTATCCCAGCATGTTTACAGTTCTTCCCTCCCGCGCAGCAGATGCTTTACACATTAAGAAAGTCAAAAGAAAAGTCCCATCCTACAACCTAGAATGTTTACAAGATAACCATTCACAGTATCTTTACCACAGAGGACCATAAATAATTTTAAAAGAATCTTAACCAGTGCCCTTCTGAAGTATGGTAGCCAGTAGTATAAGCCTGACTTCAGTTTTCTACTCTAGTATTTACTACAACAACGTAAGAAGGAATAGCCAATATGAGTAACCACTTACATCATGTTGTGCTTTCTACAGTATTTGCTTAATTAATCATACAAACCAATACAATCTGTAATCTAACCCACAAAGACATCACTGCCTAACTGTTAACTGGCAATGATTTGAAATAGTCTACACCAGGCCTAGAGTGTGTATTTGTACAGTATCCACCGGTTTAGTCCTACTAAGATTATCAGAGCTTTGACAGAATATGTCACTGTTAAAATTATTTTACAGTCTAGCCTCTGTGTAGCTGTGAGCTGTTCAAAAGATGCTGGATGCATGCGCATGACAAAACAGGTGAGAGTCAGTCAGGAATTGCTGATGATACACATACAAAGTAAATGCCTTCAAGTACTGAAGTGTACGAAGACATCACCCGGCTCAAAATTTGCAGTGCATTTTACACTGATTACATCCACAATTTCACATCAAATCATCGAACTTTCATGAAAGCAAATATTTGACTCTCAATTAACACATTTTCTAGAAAGTTAGGCTTATTTATCACAATTGAAATTTCTCATTCTTCTATATTACTACACAGCACCACAAATCTTGTGCTTTGCAGAACAAGTGAAGGCTTTACTCTTTTTGTAGGAAGTTTAAACAGTAACACTAATAGCAAAGTGGTAGTGAAAATAAAATTGCACTGTAGTGAGAAAAAAATAGATTAACATTACCTATTCAGGTATCCTGGCATTGAGAAGAGTTATAGGTGAGAGCTAGTTTTAAGAGTGCCTTTAAAAAGGCAGCATAAAGCCTCACAGGCTATCAGAGACAAGCCACATAGTCACATATTGTGCTAGCAACTATAACTCTTTTTTCCATACCATCTTGCCAAAAAACGAGTAGTCAACTTGCCTGGTCCTTTTCAGAATTCCCAGAACATCAAACACTGCATGAAATCCATGATTTAATTAGTGAGATATTTTACACAAGACACATCTTAAAATAAGAAACGTTAACTCATGAACTGCTGGGTTTTAATCTGGAAAAATTACAGAGTTACCAGTGTTTCCATCTAGAGGAAGGGATTTGGATTTTCTGCCTAAATATTCTGCTGCTACTCTAACAGTATTCGAACAAATAAAATTTACCATACATATTGAACCCACAAAGTAAAAACAATTCCTTACAATTCCCACATGTGCATAAGCTGGCAGCCTAAAACCTTAAAACTTGATACTTCCCTACATACTCCCATCATATTTTCAGTAATTTGTCAGGTACATAATCTGTGCTGCTTAGTAATGAACCACTTTATACTAAGATAACTTTCGAAATTTAAACTTAGCATCTAATTTAAGCTCAACTAAGAAGCTTTAAAAGTATTAGTAAAAGTTTGCATAATGTCTTAGTTTATATAAAAAGGAAAGTACAGGAAAATTAACTACTCCTTGAAAATAAAATTGATCATATAAATACCATTAAGTATTTACTCAAAAAGTACATTTTCTATATATTTTCTGTGATGTCTTCTGCTCTGTAGAACTGTTTCCAATTAAAAATCTCAATGCACAATTAAAAAATGACTAATTGAAAAGATGACCAAACTGGTGTAGTCGCAGAACCATCACAGTACCATGTCTGTCTGAAAGCAAGACAGTGCAAAGCCCCATCTGAAATACCACTCTTTCACTGGTGCTGAACTGCAGTTTTTCTGCTGGTATTTCTAGATGTGTATTTTTGACTCCTTTTTGCTTAATATTAGACTGGAATCGCCGAGTACTTCATTGTAGAGAAGGCACAAACAATGTTTCTGGTTTGGTTTGGGCTTGGGGCAGGGGGGGAAGCTGTTATTAAAAAAATAACCAACCAAACTCAGACAAAAGAACTCCACCATGGACTCCACTCACTGGAAACTGGACAGGCAGGTTATCAGACTGGAAGTGGCAGCTAAGACTGAAAATCACCAATAAACTCAGGTAAGAATTTATGTCAGAATGGGAAAGAAACATTTCTGGGTGTGTAGAAAAAGCCAGTTCTGAGAACCTAGTGTAAGGTGGCCCTCCTGAACTTGCCCTTCCTCTTATCCCAAGTTTTACAAAATTAATAATGTTATCTATAGTTGGTCAAGTGCTGAGTATTTTGACTTTCATTCAGAAACTAGTCACATATTAGAAGGGGTTACTTGGCTCTAAGCTTATTTCATGTATCCTGATACCTGCAGAATAAGGCCAACAAAAATATTTGAGTGGCTTCTGGAAAAAAAAATAAATCACCTATAAATAAAAAATACCACATCAGAGAGAGCTTTTACATATGTAAACAGCTAACATCAGACAGACAAAACAAGCCAGCAAGGCAGTCCATGCAAGTAGCATCAGTGGTGGAGGAAGGAAAAGAACATTTCAATAGCAGGGCAAACATTGATCATAATCACGTAGAAAACAAACAGGTGACTACATGGTAAAGAAATCTAAGAGCAGATGTAGTCCAACTCACATTTATTACTCCTCATGATTGGAAGGCCCGCAGGATGCATATGCTGGTGATCACAGCAGATAATAAAATGCTTTATAAGCAACCCTCTAACTCCCCTCCCACCATTTAGTGATGCTGTTCTAAGCTTCCTATCTCCAATCATGGTCTTTCTTAAACAGAAGCAAAACCCAACCATTTGCTTTTACGATGGTCAGTCTAACTCAAATGGATTAAACCAATTTTATAAGTTAACTTAAATGCTGCAAATTATTTCTATATAAATAACTGGCCAATACCTATAACAGTCCTTTTTTGCACTTTCCTGCGTATTTCTTATTCATATAACCTATTTAGTATTTTGAAGCATTAATTTATGTTCCATCTATCGAGACATCTTAAGCTTATGCTAGGACAACAGCAGAATCTAGTATGATACCCACATTCTAATTAACTACAGAAAGAATGGAGTGAAAGTGATCATGTAGCTATAAATATTAGCTACTTAACTGATACTTGTGACTCCCATTTCACCATTCAATCAATAAAAGCTCACAAAAAAGAGCTAGGCAAGCAAGTATTGAAGGACATACTACCCTAGGAACAAATGTGTGATGTTAAAACTTCAAATTCTCCCTTTTATTTGTAATCTCAAATTGAAAAACACAGGAGATACTACATTACTTATTAAATTGATTTGTTCTTCTATGGTCTGATATTATTTTTAATTTGTATTCTTAATCTTAAAATATTTCACAATTCACAATTGCTGCTATTTCCCACCATATCCTCCCAGTTCATGCTTCCAAATAGTTTGAAAGATTTGTGTATAGGCTGGAGTCTTGGTATTTTGATTCAAAATTTTTTTTAAAAACAATTATTATACTCTTACTACTTCATCAACTATTTTATAAGCAATCACTTTGTGCTTCAGCCAGGATAACCTTGAAACAGTATTTTCAAAGTGTGCTAAGAAATAATACACATGTACACTCTTAATGTTAGAAATTCAAGTTAGAGCGTAATTTGAAATGTGCTATTTAAACACCAAAAATATGGAGCAAAGCTTCAGTCTAGGATGTATGCAATTATGGACAAGACTCTGACAACACGGCATCTTGAATATCGACCTGGGAAAACCCTACGTATTTTGGATTGTCCAAAACACAGTATCACTACTTACAAGCAGGACAATCAATAAGGCCCTACTGGTTGAAAGAACTGCTTGGAGCTTTAATAGATAATAGTAACATAAAGACACTAAGACCAGACTCTTTCATTCAACAGATTCCCAGAGGGAAAAACGATCTCTCACCAAAGAGGAAGGAGAGCAAAATCAAGATCTCCAAGAAGCCTATCAGTAACTAAGTAAATGAAAAACCCTGAAAAACTCTTCATCTGCAGATATATACAACCACAGAATAGTCAGGGTTGGAAGGCACCTCTGGAGGTCATCTCATCCGACCCCCCTGCTAAAGCAGGTTCACCTATAGTAGGTTGCACAGAATGGCATCTAAGTGGGTTTTGAGTATCTCCAGAGAAGGAGACTCTACAATCTCTCTGGGCAGCCTGTTCCAGGGCTCTGTCACCCTCACAGTAAAGAATATCTTCCTGATGTTCAGATGGAACTTTCTGTGTTCCAGTTTGTGCCTGTTGCTCCTTGTCCTGTTGCTGGGCACCACCAAAAAGAGTCTGGCCCCATCCTCTTGACACTCCCCTTTAGATATTTATAAACACTGAAAATCCCCCTCTCAGTCTTCTCTTCTCCAGCCTAAACAGCCACCGGTCTCTCAGCCTTTCCTCATTAAAGAAACACTCCACTCCCTCAATCATTTTTGTAGACCTTTACCTGAACTCTCTCCAGTAGTTCCTTGTCCCTCTTGAACTGGGGAGCCCATAAGTGAACACAGTACTCCAGATGTGGCCTCACTAGGGCAGAGTAGATGGGGAGGAGAACCTCCCTCAACCTGCTGGCCACACTCTTCTTAATGCCAGAAAAAGATTTGGATGCAATTGAAAAAACCTCCATATCTACCTTTCCCCTTTTTCTGAATACAAAGCAGTTCACCAGCATGTTCTGGTTTGTTGGTGTTTTGTTTGTTTGTTTTGTTGGGGTGTGTGTTGGCTTTTTGGTTTTTTTTGTTTGGTTGGTTTTGTGGTTGTGGGGTTTGTTTGGTTTTTTTCTTTTTTTTCTGTTATGTCAAAGTACAAGAGCCAATCTCCGAGGAATACAGTTCTGTGTTACAGGCATCAGGTAGCAAAAATCCTTCTTGCTACAAAATAAGAACCTGACCACATAAAGTACGTAGTAAAAGTGGCAAATCAGTTTATGTTGACTAAAGCAAGTGAAACAGAGAATTAAAATGACCGGCTTTAAGGATCAAAAGATAGACAGCAATATACTAAAAAGCACTGCATTTAAATTACAAGATCTAATAGTAACTCTACACAGACCTGATTCAACTGAATTACTGCTTCATTGATTGACTTCATCCCAGCTTCTCAACATATTCATATTTTTAAGAATTAACACTCAAGGTTGTGGTGAAAAGTGTTTTCTTTTTTTAATTGCACGCATGTATTGATTTTCATAACAAACTTAGGCTGATATATAAATATACAAGAATACCACCCTAACAAAGCAGTTCAAGGAAATAGAGCCACAAGAATTCAAACCTCATGGGAATTTAAATTTGTACCATGAACATCTACAGAAACTTATTTATATCCCAGTTCATTACCATAAAATAGTTCAGAGAAGAGATGACAAATTGGAGCTTTATACAAAAATGATTTGCTAAAAATGTAACAACCAATTTGTGATTAGGGAGTGCATAAGACATTTGGTAAGATGAAAGCATTTTCAAATTAGGAATAGACAATTTTTTATCAACAGTGTTCATTATTTCATCATAACTCAAACTGTATTTTGGCTGATCTTTTGCTAACAAAAAAAGTAAAGCTATATATAGATTTAAGTAACTAAAAAACTGTTTACACAAAGTTTATTTATTAAACTACTGAGATGCTACTGGGTTTTTTTTATACACCTAGATTCTTCTAAAAGCACCTGATAAGAAAAAAAAAAAAAAAGAGATTTAAAACAAAATACTGCCCAGTTTTCCCCAATATTCAGAATTCAATATATCCCTAAGTTGTTTTAAGCGAGTTATTATGTAATTCAGAAGCTCAACTATTTTTCATACAAGTAAAACTATATTATTTGCATACAAGCTACATTTAGGTTCAACTCAAAAGGATTACTGTAGCTCCTGTTGACAAGCCTGAGCTAGCTTAAAACTGTCCATTTTGGTAACTGTTCAACCAGAGAAGCTGGCTCAGAGAATCCACCCAAACTGAAGTTTTATAGCCCCGTCTCTTCTGCGCCTTCTTCCCTGAGCGCTACGCAACTTTTCCCATAGCTTTGAACTAGGCAGATTGAGAGTTTTACAGACAACTAGGGCAAATTTATGTAAACTTTAGTCACATCTCTGACAACAAATACAGTTTATAATCTCAGAATTTTTCTTTAAAACATTGACAACCCACATTCTGTACAGAGATTCTTAAAGGCACAAGGCTAATCTTGCACATGGGTTCCTCAAGTCTTTTCAAAGAACTACAGGGACATTCCTTAATACAAATCCTGTTAAAAAGTCATCTTTAACAGCATTGGCTTGAGGTAGCCCCTTTCCCTTTGCACTTAGATGGACCAGAAAAGCTTATACCATTATAGAACCTCAACTGTGGTAACAGAGACGTTCAACTAAAGGCAACAACTTGACAACTTCTTCTTTCAGCACAGAACTATATGATCAAGGTCAGAAAACAAGTATTCATAGCAACTTATGGATGATGCTGCCCATATGCAATACTTGATAGAAAGGTTCGTCAGTGTTGGGGTTTTTTTTTTAAATAATGAGGAACTAGGAAAAATATTTGCATATCAAAGCTTTAAACTTTCTCATTCATAGACCTTTGATTTTGAAGTTATTTAAAACTGCTGAAAGCATGATAGTGTTTCTTCAGTGCTGAACCATCAGTTATTGAGTAAGTCTTTCTGTGTACTCAACTGATGATGAATTAGAAACCTTTTTTGTTGTTGTTGTTCTTTTCAGGACAGAACTGCAGCTGAGCACAGCTCTGTTACACAAATCAACCATCATTTCACATTATTTTCCTATTCACTCAAAACTTCCTGTGTGTAAAAGGAAGTTAAGAAATAAATCGACATACTTTCAGCAGGTCCTTTACGAAAACAACGTTTTTAATAAATAGGAAAAAACTTAAATAAGGTATTAAACGCAGGTCTACAGCAAGAGCATTTTGCACTAGCCAAGAAGTTGCGGAAACTCGCTGTGCTGTGTTGCCCTCTTCAGGTCAACAGCACTGACATTGTCTAGTTCTTTTGCTTGACGAGTCATTGCATTTCAACTTCTTTCACCAAAATTTTCAGATACGCAGTTTCAAGTAGCAGCTAACTTTATCCTACTAGTGCTTGAAATATTTTTGATCCAAAATCCTGTACTTTTGGCCTCTGTGTCTCCTTAACTTTAATACTAACCTCGAGGATTATCAGAATGAAGTGTTTGAAAAAATGACTGAAAAAACAACCTCAGCACTGGTAAGCAAGCCTTATGATGAGAAGCTTAAAGACCTCAATTGATCCAGTCTATCAAAGAAAACGAGAGCTGCTGAAATCACTCTAAGTGAACTTGGAGGTTGGAAAGTAAGATGACTTTAAAGGGGTGTAACACAAAATAAAATCTAGAAACTGGAGTTGGAGTCAAATTCAACCCTGAAATGCAATGGAGGCTTTTCACCCAAAACAAAAGAAGATTTTAATAACCTACAAGCATAAAAAGATTGTTACTTGAAAGCTTTACAAGTGGACACAGTATCTTTCCAAACAATGTGTTTCAGTCAGTTGAGTAGTTGAGTGGCCTATAACAATAGGCCAAATGTGATGCTGATTTGCATACTTGTAATGAGTTTTGCAATTGATTACCCGAGCTCTGTCAATTAATGTTGAAATATGAATGAAACAGTTTTCTGTTGCTTGCGAAAGGGCCATGCTTGGACTTCTGATTCATTGATCCAGATGCTAATAATATCTTAGAATATTTCATTTCCCTTTCCCAACTTGCAATTTTTAGAGGACAGGTCATGGCAGACATTTAAATCTATTTAGACATCTCAGTACTGCAGCTTTGATAAAAAGAGCAAAGTGATGGATTTAACTGATTTATTATTAAGTATAGAGAATTTCACTCACATAACTAAGGCAGATAAACATCATAACAATTTGTGACTACAATTTAATCACATCATCTCAAGGGACACATGATAGAAAAATCTGTTCAAAACTATGGCCTACTATGTAATTAAGCATTAAAATTAATAACCTAATCAAAACCCTTAAAAATTAGAGGCAAAGGAAATCCTCACCGCAGGACCATGGCATGTCCCAGTACCAAAATAAAAAGAACAAGCAAATAAACAATCCCAAATCATCCCCTTTTGGGCTGGCAAACACACAATAGCCTGAAGCCAAGTGTGACTAGAAAATCTCAGAAGAACTTGTCATGAATAGTTTAAATGCATTTTCTTTCACATACATTTGTAATTCTATTTTAAAGAATGAAATGCTATTTTAAAATAGCATTTTAAAACTTTAAACCCTATATACTTATAGGGCAGACTCCAGAGGAAAGAAGGAAGATTGACAGGGAGAGATTGCAAGCAAGACCAAGTGGGTGAGCACAACATGGGGAGAGAGCAAGATACCAAAACTCAGGGACGAGTGCAAACCAAGAGCACAACGACTGAGACTCAGAGTGCTCCCATCTGCAAAGTAAGACAGCAGTTCATTTGGGTAGTCCCTATCAGCACGTAGAGACTACTTTGTGGTGCCTGACTAACATACCCCGGCACAGGGCCTGGAGCCAATGACTGATGAAAACTTCTGGTCATCTATCAGCCATGTAGTTTGTTCAATTAGAAAGTGCAAAACCAGCTGGTCTTATAAACATGAGGAAAAAGTCCTCAAGCCAAACTAGCTCTAGTACTGTACGAGAAAAGCAACATTCTTAAACGCATAATACACTCAAAACATTACTATTATTTTCTCTCTTGCTATTAAAGAACAAGTGAAAAAAGCACTCTATTCAACAGTATTATCAGACAAAAAGGCAACAAAGGTTTTGTGCAACTGTCAACTGAAGATACAGCAGCTTATAGCTCTGAAGTGATGAAGGGGGCACCTTTTTTTTTTTCTTAAACTTATTTAAGAAAAAGTGTTACAAAACTATAATCACTATTTTTAAACTGTTTCTGGTAGAAAAAGTTTCCACCTATGTCAAACATTCGTCTGGTGCAAGCTCCATATGATACAGACTATGACAGCTGGTAATAAAATCTCCACGATCTCTTAGCTAACTTTTAAAATTGCAAATGAGTTGATCCTTAGTGATACTCAGTCTTTATCTTTAGAGTAATTGCCAGGATTCTGGTCCAGTCTTAGCTGCTACACTTAAAAGAGGTGGTGCTGGACGAGGGCTTTTAAAATTACCTGTGGTTGGTTTAGTTCTGACTTACCCAAGTATGACATTCATATTTTTGCTATTTCTTCCCCTCCCCACACACCATCAAATTTGGATACCACACAAGGTATGATTCATATTATTCTTTAGAAATGTATTTTAATAGACAGGCTTCACAACTGAAAGAGCCTTTGAGTTTTGAAAATATCAGGCCTTCAGTGAAAAGCACATCAGATCACTTTATTGCACACTTTTTTTCTGCAGCAGCTCTTCCCAGTCACATTTAATCGTCGCTAAAACCGATTCTTCTTAGCTGGTATCATAATCTAGTACATTTTTTGGAAGGAAAACAAATTCACCCACCTTGTACTGCCAAAATACAGCCTAGGCAGTTCCCTTAACAGAATTTCCTTCTGATAGGTTTGAAGTATTGGAAGTTATGAAGACTAAGAGGATGAACTCCCCCCTGAAGGCAATGCCTAGTAATTTCCTGGCATCCACCTGCATATCCTTTAGTATCTACAAAAACACTACATGAAAACACATCGGGAATAAATTTTCACTGTAATATAAACCCAGGATAAATTGGCTTTCAGTTATTTATGTAGCGATATGCAAGTAACCAGTTAGAATGCAAAGCTGACTTCTACCAGCACTAATGGAAATTAAATGCAATCAGAGTGGGGGTTAAATACCACTTAAGAATACTTCTGAATTAGTTATTTCAGCATATGCAAGTCTGTCACTGAATACTGTAAAATTATGTTAAAACTACAGGAATTAACTCCTTGCTTGGAATGAAATTATAATCTCACCCTTCCTAACACTTTCTGAAAATTCCTTTAAGTAGATAGACTTTTATGATGAGCAGTAATCAATACACAACCCAACAAACTAAACAAAAAATAGCTGGAAACACCTGCATCCACTTTTTAAAAAAGAGGAACAATACTGCAAATATTTAGAAGTATTAGGAGCAGCATTACTGAAAATAATATACACCAACCTCTCAAAGGCAGCATCATCTTTATTTATATTTGGGTTTCTTTGTTAGATATTTTGGGTTTAGACTATAGTAAGTAAGGGTTTCCAGTTGAAAAGGTAATGAGAGTCAACATACGTACTACTATCTAAAGGATTAGGTATTACTGAAGTAGATTTTATTATTTCTTTTTTAAAAAAAGCTTTACTAACGTGAAATCATGTGATAGCACAGAAAATTTTCCCTCAAAGGGAACTATTCAGACAGCAAAACCTCCATTTCGGAAACCCATTTACGTGATTTCTATGAAAAAAACTTTACAGAGAACAAACAAACAACTTTGTTAACAACCAAACAAAATGCTGTGAGTGAACTACTTTTCCTGATACATAAGTTTTGATACTTACACAAACCTTGCCATCTGCTATGATCTCTGACAAAGTAACTGACTTCCGTTCTCAATCTAAGGTTTCAATATGACAGTACATGCTTCATATCTAGCATTAAAAGTTCCTTCAGTCCCATTGCAAGATTGTGTAAGTTTGTATGGTCATTAAAACCTGTTATAAAGTAGTATCAGATTATTCAGTACTATGAATAAAGGACTTTTTACTTTTTTTTTTTAATCATCAGAGGTGCAAAGCTTAAATGTACATGGATGAAAATGTTACAAAGACAAACCAGAACAGAGCTGTTTAATATACAATAAAATTCTGTTTTAACTTTTAACCATACTTAATTCCAAACTTCATTGTGACCTTCATGCTATAAAAACTAAGGGGACATTGAAAAAAAAAGTAAGAATGCCAAAGGATATGTCTCCAAATAAACTCCTAAGTAAAATAAAGCACAGGTGTATTAAAACAAAAAACATTCAAAGCTAGTTTTGGATTGTAACGTATATAATTAAAAGACAAAGGTAGCAACTAGATGCAAGATTTATGCCATGACTTTTCACCTTATAATGTCAGCTAGATAAGAGGCCTACGTAGTGGTTGAGAGAAAGCGTTGCTCCTGAAATGTTTCACGTAGGCCTTTCAGAGAGTATTTCACATCCAAAGTGGTTTTCATAGTTAGAAGTTACTTCTAATTACAGAATTAGCTTTTTTTTTTCTTTTAAAGAGAAAAGCCCAAACAGACATAATCTATAGCACTTTCTCAAGTATTACACACAATATAATTAATAGTAATTACCTATTAGAATAAATACAGTCTATTTTATCTTTGCCAATTCATACAACTGAAGGACCCAGCAAAGGCAAGCATACAAAGTTTTATCATAATGTTAGAAAGGGGAATGCATAATTCCAAAACCAGATTATGATATATAATACCTCTGTGGAATAGTTTGGTAAACATAGTTTTATTTCATTGTCTCCTACCTGATAAATTCTAAATGGGATGTATCGAAATCCACTATCTTCTGGAGGATACTCCATGAGTTTTCGATTTATTGCCCAAAACTGCTCAAATTTATCTGTGAAGGCAAAATTAGATTTTGTTAATATTAATAACATATATTCCTTTTCAGCTAAAAGAGATAAATGAGAACAACTAGAACTACATGCAAAATTTTCTTATAGAAGTTTGACCTATATAAATTTTTTTTTCTCACATTTCTCTTCCATCTTTATCCTGAAGCCAAAGGTAAGTCATTCTCTTATGAAAACAGTGATGTGACAACTTATCAAACTGAAAGAGAAAGCACCTTGAATTCGTACCATATCTCCCACTGTTAAAGAAATACTGGGCCACAAATAATGGATTTCATTACCTCAATTAACAGTGCCTTTTTTTCTCCACTCCCTGCTCCTACTGGTCCCCATTGTCTCACAGTTTGTCAAAAACATTTATTTGTTCTTAACTATAGATGAACAATAGGTGTGAAGTATAGAGAAAGTAAAGCAGTGGAAAAACTACTTGGGAGGTTCACATTTGGATATGTGAATCTTAAAATAACCTGCAACAATGTATGATATAACCAGAAAATACACTGCCACTTTCATGACAGAATCTGAAAATAAAATCTTTTAAATAAATCTAATATTATCTTTGATAATATTAACAAAAATATGTTTCAAAGTAAGTAGGTTTAGTAAAGTATCCCGAGGCAGTACACCATTTCATCATGTTCAGACATTACAAGAACTGAATAGTTTACTGCACTTAAAATGTATTAAGGGCAGCATAGGTCTAGAGCAGTAAAGGCTTTTAGACATGCAAAATAATTATTCAAATGATGCAAACAATCAATAGCAAAAGTGATGGAAAGGAACATGAAGAGCTAGGATGAATAAAGCTGCTGCTAGCCTTCAAAAAGGAAGAACAAGGGATAAATTTCCTTATTAGACCCTAACTCTCCAAGACTCCACACAGAGCAGACAATTCTTTAGAAGGAACAGAGAGTCTCCAATTTTCCCTCCTTGGCACCAACGTTCACCTGAGCGGTGTAACTGCTACAGAACCCCCAGAGCAAGGTAAAATTCTGAAATCTATTCGTGGGAACAAAACGTTCTTCCTGCTTCCAAAACTGCTGACAGCAATTAAAGCAATTGCAGACAGTTAAAGAGTCTGAGATTTGCTTCACTCCAGTTTAAAGCACAGATGCCTGTCAGCACACTAGAAAAACATAGTTAATACATATTGCAGGGTTTGTAACACGTTGCTTTCCCTGACAGAGTGACATATGGCAGGAATTTCCAAGAAACTGTAAACAAACTCTTGCCAGGTACTCTGTAGGAACATTTCCCGATACTTATCTCAGCAAGTACTTCCACACCCTTGTTTCTTGATTAGCAGCAAATGCCTCTGAACAAGCACTTACCTGAGCTGCAGTCAGCACCAGACACAGGCACCTGTGAGTGAGGTGAGAAGCTGCCTGGACGAAGGGCGTTTCCCCATAGCTGGGTGCTAACCCCACAGCTCACTGTCTGGGAAGCTCAGTGACAGTGACAACCCTGGAGCTTGTTGTACCCCAGCAAGCGTTAGGGAACCCCAGCCTGTAGAGTCAAGAGTTTTACTCTTAAATGTCTGGCAAAAAGAACAACTGCATCCTCCTCTTGAACGCTGCCAGTGGGATAATGAAGATGTAGCAAAGCTCCCTCATCCTTGGAGACAGCATTGAGAATGGCTTACAGCTTTCAGTACAGACTGAGTGGACAGGCATCCTACAGTAGGCATTAATTGATTTATACTTCAATTACCACTTCTAACTATAAACTCAGTTGATAAAACTATTAATTATGGTGATACACAAAACAAAACAATGGAAGACCTACTTAAGCTCGTAAGCTTCAGCCAACTCTTAAATAAGGAATCTACATATTTGGAGATATCCTACTTGAACAAAAATAAACTAAACATTAACTTCATTTACTTGTTTAATGTTCATATTACAGTAACTAGGAAACGGATTACTGTCCTCAAACTTCTATAGAGACAAGCAACACATCTTATGGATCAGAAGAACAAGAAATTCTGAACAAGTAACAGATACGTAATAGGAGCAAAGAATATTGTCTCTTGTGGCATATGACAAAAAAGTGAATCTTTGAAGGACAAAAGAAGTTACACAGTGGTAATGCACAGTTAACTCGCTTCCGTTCTTCTTTCCAGCTTCCTCACCTCCCAGAAATCATGCAGGTCATCTTATTTAAGGCAGGTAAATTTACAAATGTATACTCCTCCGATTATTCTCTGAATGCTCAGACAATGCTCAAGACAATTTACTGTCTTATCACGATGTTTAAATTTCTAACAGTTTCTATAGTTTCTAAATATAACAGCGATAAATCTGCAACAGCTAAATGACAAACCTGTTGTATTTTGTAATCAAGTATGTTCTGTCAATCCACCCGATATCCCAGGGAATTAAAAACTTTCTAGTAAATTAGGTGGATATAATGGAGTCAGACATCTTGAAGACCTATCTCCACTGTGTGTACAGCACTGTCTGAAGACATCTAAGCTAATTCATCCTCATAACCTTACATGGCTGTTCTCCAAACATCTTTCCATGGATACAATATTTTTACTACAGGAAACTGGGTTGGGTGTAAGAAAATGAACACAAATTTTTCAAGTGAGCAGCAGGAAAAGACTAAAAGACTATCCGGTTTGTCTATTGATATATATAATCTGGCAAGAGCTTTTATTAGCATTAGAAGCATGGGCTGAATGCCAGAATCCTAAAGCTTCAAAACACAGAATCCAAAAATAATTGCTTTTGCAGAACCCTTAAGACTCCAAGCTTAAACAAAAAAAACCCCAAACCCTAACATCACTCAACACCCCTGTCCCAAACCCCCTGAAAATTTAAGCGAAAGGATTCATCATTCTCCCATTTTTGTGTGTCAGTACCTCCTATTTATGCAAAACAGAATTAAGGAAGCTATTAATGCTGCAACGATCTATAAGAACTAATTAGTGCTTTGGCTAGACAAGACTTAAGGACAGAAAGTGCTGGTTGGATATTTGACAATCAAAACAAGACTGAGTTTTCATCAAGCCAGTAAAGAAGGAAGAGTTCTCTACCTCTTAGCAAAAGCACTTTACATACTCATCTCCCTCCCTTGTGAAAAGCTTATGCAGTATACATGATATCTAAACTCCCATAACAGTAAAATCTAAATACTTTTGTTTTCTGTGATCCATCTGTTTTTAAGGAAGTGCTTGACCAATGTGTTAAAGAGTTTCTGTATTAGCAAAAAACAGTACTTGCAAAAGGCAGATGTTCATATCTGAATAATAATATTAAAAGTAATGGCAATAAGATTCAAACAGAAGTGAGATTAGTGACAGTACAGAAGTTTCAGATGACTCTACTAATCATATTTCTTGAACAGGGAAGGATGGTTGCTATGTAACTTTGCCTAAAATGAAACAGAAAACCTGTTCTCTTTGTATTTTACATCGAGGATGAGCAAGTTAACCAAATAATGGAGGCAAGATCCAGCTGAAAAAAACCACATAAAAATCTATCAGCTAAGTCACTTACATTTATAAAGATTTATTAGAAATGCAGTCACTGAATGCCCACACAGCAGACAGATGTTAGCCTTCAGTACTACAGAGATACAGAGAATCTGAGAGCTTTGTAAATATCTATTTGCATACACAGAAACAGTACAAGCTGGCAAAACTACAAGTACTTACTGTCCTCCATAACAATAATCTCGGTGCACAAATGCATTAAGCAACAAATTAAACCTCAAACATAGATTTACAAATACAGTGTGCCACATTATGCATTTAGGGTTCAGAAATTGTTCATGCCTTTAAAGTGCTCTTTAAAACAGTTAAAAAAAAAAAAAAAGGAGGAAGAAGAAAAAGAAAAAAAAAAAACAAAACACTGTTACAGGAAACACTTGGAAAATTATTGTTTTCTCCATGAAGCCAGACTGGAGATCCTTTAACAGTCACTGATATTAATCCAAATTTATAACTGTTATATTAAAAAGCTGTTGGAAACTCCAGTCATAGTTTGTTGTTAATAGACAGTAACTACTGCATCTAATACTATCAAGCAGTGTTAACTAAGGATTAAACCAGACTGAGACCTGGTGGCAATGTTCGTCAGACAACCAGAAAAATTAAGTTTCATTTGTGTTTGTGTCTTACAGCCATTGTCTGAAACTGAAGTGCTCTCATGCTCAAACAGCTTGAAATTTCGCATGGATCTCGATGCATCTCTCCCACTCACCTGACTCTATGAAAACGGATCACCGAGAGGGTGAAAGGCACTGTGCAAGTGCTTGCAGTCAACATATACATTTCAATGCAGCATTGCTTTAAATTAGTATACACAAACAATATGGGCTATTATCACAGAATGAGAAATTATACCTACAAGTAGCTTGCAATAAGACACAGTGGTCAAAGCGTATGGTCAGTTGAAATGGAATCCCCACTGTAGAACACCAGGCAAAAGAACTAAAAAAACCCCCACCTTAATCTTTAAATTTATCAACAGAAATATCTTAATAAGGAATTATTTTGTTCCTGTATTTGACACTGATGCAACTGCTATCAGAGTACTGACTCCAGAACTGGATATATTTTAAGAAAGCTGTGAGGAAGGTTCAAACAACAGAAAGAATTAATGTAAAAATAAGGGAAAGATTGTTTAAAATCAAAAAGTAAATAAATTCACAGCTCTTATCCTCCAGTATCTTTTTAGAAAGACAAAAAAGTGAATAGACAACTGTGGTCCTAGCATTACACATGATATTTTTGTTTGGACTATCCATTGTTTCTTCTTAAAGCTATCTAGTTGTTTACATTTTACAAAAATCCCTAGCCCTATGCAAGCAATACCTATTTGCAGCTTGCACAAAAACATGTCCAAGCTTAAAAAATACAAAACTTTGTGTATTCTCAGTGGTTCACCACTGTTGAATTGCCCTATGAACCACAGAAACGTACATAGGTTGGCTCGGCCCGAGTACTTCTAAGAGACTAAAGACTCTCCAACTGATGTAACAGTACTACAGGAAGACATTAGACTGGAATTGCCTTTGAAGGTCTGGCTTTGGAATAAAAGCTTTTTCCTGTGTCCTGTCGTCGTTCCCCACCCCTCCCCCCCCCCCCCCCCCCCCCCACCCCCGACACCAAAAACACGCACACACCACACATACAAGCACCACTACCAACCCCACAAGCCTCCCACACCACCCCCCCCCCCCCCCCCAACCAACCACCCAACGCCACCAACAACAAAAAAGCTGGCTACACAAAGTTAAATGAGATTTCTCAAGGCCTTGCCCAGTCAAATTTTGACTATCACCACGGGTTTCCATTCAACCACTTTCACTCCCCCTGCCCGAATATCCCATTAGACTTCTTTCTGCCACAACTTGTAACCATTTCCTTTTCTACTTGCCCGACTTTACTGAGAATGAAGGCATGTCTGATAGAACTCTGATAATCTTCTCTACAATACTTCCTTTTAGGTGGAAAGCAGCTATTAGATCCATCTACAGCCTCTTCATCTTCAGGCTAACCAAGGTAGTTCCCCCACTCTCTTCTAATACAGCACACGCTCCAGACCCTAATCACCCTAGCAGCACTCTGCTAGACTCTGTTCTGTTTGCCCACACTTCTTTTGTCCTCAGGTCCCAAAGAGGACACAGCATTCCCAGCACAGCTTTACAAGTGCTGAGCCAAGGGGAAGAATTCCTCACCATCTGGCTATATTCTAGGAGGCACAAGGGCTAAAGCAGATCCCTAGTTAATCTTCATTTCTGCATCACCCCACGACAGACTTTTCATTCAGCTTGTTCTTCACCATTACCTACTTCCACAAAGCTGCTTCCCAGTTAGTAGCCCCCTGCCTGTCCTGATGTATGGTGTTTTTTCTGTGCCTGGTGCAGGACTTTGCACTTCTGTTAAGTCCTGCTTGCCTACTGCTCCAACTCAGCACAGTCCCTCTGAATGGCAGATCCCTCCAGCCTATCAATTGCTGCCAGCAACTTTTTGTCTTAGTCATGAACTCACTAAGGGTTTAATACATCATGTACATACAAAAAATTAGTTAAAAGTTGTATGCCTCAAGCACGAAGCAGCTTTGTTGATGAAATTTAAATATTTTAAGCATTTCAAAACTAAGTGTACTGTGCTATTCAGAAACAGTATTTATAGCTGGTTAATTGCTTAGCTGTTAAAAAAACAGTCTCTAAATTACTCTAGGCCATCTAAACAAGCCATTGAAACTCACTGTTCTTATTCTTGTACAATGAAACCACAGATAACTATGATTATCAAGGACTTCAGGAATACTCTGATACATATTTGACTCTACTAGATATTTGTCAACTACAGTTCAGTGCCAGCCTTTCTGAGAACACAGTTTGAAATATGAGTATGGCATCATTAAAACCTAAGATATTTTCTTTTTCTTTTCTATTTTCCACATAGCCACCAAGCGTGGTTAAGATATTCTTGCTATTAAATGCTTAGGTCACTTGAGTATTTTGACAGGTCATGGTATATAATACAAATCCCCAACTGAAGGGGGCACACAAGCTTACTAGTCTTTTCAGACTTCAGGCATGAGTGACTATCAGATACGGAGAGATAGGACCTTAGAACTGTTTTCACTTAATGTGACAGAAACTAGCTACAGAAATATGTGAAAATATTTTTCACATCACAGACAGCAAAGTAACAACATTCAACATGAATGTACGTATCTTAAGCAGTCATAATTTTGCCTTGTAACTACAAAAGAGTCATTACTTGAAATACCTCCACCATTTGTTGTGCCCATTAATCTTACATACCCTCCAAAGTCACATACCCTCCAAAGTCACATTCAGCTGGGATGTTACCATGTAATATCCCAGAAGAGTAGTAGAGATTGTCGAATTTAAAAGTAAAAAACAAATAGGCTTTACTTGGCCTGTCCACGCTAAATAAATAAGACGTGGGATCACTGCAAAAGTACACATCATGCTAACTAGCTCAAGTACTAACAATAGTCAAGTACAGTGGTATGGGCCTCAAGGTTGGCTACCTCGGTTTATCACCCCCTTTTTAGTGCTATTATCATGTAAATTAATTAAACCAATTCAACTCTGCTTGTCTATATATGTACTATAACAAATTTCCAACAGCAGTGTTTACAACTAGGAGAAGCTTCCTTATGTACAGTCAGCTGTAAACTCCAGTTTGAAAAAAAGAAAAATAAAAAAAATAAAAAAAATCATAAGCCACACTATAAACTGAGCTATGGATGCAATCCAAGAAATAAGGGGGGATTCCTCCACTAATACTGTGCAGTTAGTTTTGAGATCAGTTATTTAATACGTTTATGCTGTAATTTATGTATTTGTTTTTATAGCAAAGAAGTGTTCTGAAGATAAAGAAATGAAAGTATATTTCTTAAGTTTTGCAGGCTAACAGGACATTTTGAAAACTGTATGACAAAGCAGCATTTCATTCTTCAGATGCTCTACCAGATTCAAAAAGGCCTTTTTCTCTCTTTTCTTTTAATATACATAAAGGGAGACACACCTTACAAAAATTCTTTTCACTTATTAAACGTACTCACAAAACAGAAGTTTCACTTTAAGTATACTGTTTCCTTAATACCACCTTACTTCATTTCTAGATCATCAGTTTATCTGGAGAAAGTTTAGGGGAAGAAAATCATCAAGATGGACTACTTTTTTCTCTTTATTCAAATGCAAAAGCTCGTACATCCTACTAAATTTAAGCCTTTGTGTAGCCTAAAAGCAGGTGATCTCAGAGGGTATTGTCACTTAAGCTAAGAAGAAAGCTATGATAGCTATTAAACAAAAATGTGTAATCCATTTTTGAAACACACAGCCCACAGGTTGTATAGGAATAGAGCAGCAGGGCTTGTTACAGGGCTAAGCCATTCTTCAGTTCTCTGCTCTAAGTCTAAGTAGCCTGGACATTTTAATACCTCCTTTGCCTCTGATAATGCTCTGTTTATAAACACGAAAATAGAGCAGCATATCTCTGTATAACTTGCTAACCTACTTTGCATTCCCTGTACTATGCTTTTTCTAAAATAAGTCTTCTCTTAAAAGTTAAGGATCCTTCATATTAATGGATCTGTCAAATTCAGGAGTTCACTAGCAGAAAGTAACGTAGAAGCATTTCAAATTGCAGAAAACCCTCAACAACTAAAGAAATTTAATTTTAAAAATTAAGTCTGTTTTTTAGAGATTGTTTACTTGGAAATTTAGTTAGGCCTTACATGTCTTTCAGGAAATTACATACTATCAGGGAGAGAGGAGGAAGGAAAGGAGGAGGCAGTAAAAAGTAAAGGTTTTACATCACTTCCACCTAAGTTAAATAGAATTAGAGAAATTGAGTCAAAGATTCTCTCAATAAGGATGAAAGTCTACCAAGTATTTGAATAAACTACAGAAGATGGGAGCAGTGAAGGTAGAGAACCAGTGCATTTTTTATTCAGGTTAAAGATGAAAGGGACACCTGCTGAAGTAGGAATTCTGGAAGGTGGCTACATTTCTGAAGAAATGGCAACATTCCAAGAGGAAGAGTCAAAATGAGGACAAAACACAAAGCCCTTGAACTGCAACAGGTATATAAATTCAAACTCTCTAATATATAGGAATAGATTACATGGTTGGCAGATCACCTCTGCCAAAAATGCAGACACCTCCAAGCTTGCTCCTTCAGAGTTTAACAGTTTTAATTCGACACATGGATATCTAATACAAGATGGTGAGAATACTAGAAAGCATATTTAACTCATATCTATCTCTAGACAACCTTCTCTCATGGTGGAGACTTCAATATAAAGTAGCACTGTGAGTGCTGGGGTACATTTTCCTTTCCTCCCTTTTTGGCCTTCGTGCAGTTTGTGTCCTCCTTTGAGACCCAATGATTCTCAGTGGCCCACAAACACATCAGCTCTGCTCTGCCCTCTTGTTGAGAGTGGAGCAGAGAAAGCCAAGGGGGGAATTCAGGCCGCTATCAGTTCCCCACCACTGCACTGTGACAAAGGACAGTTATGCAAGTAGGCACCAGGCCAGCACAGAAGAGTATCAAGGCAAAAGCCAGTTTCAGAAGGATGACAGTTTAGAATCATGACACTGCACCCGCATGGGTGGAGCATTAGTTTAGTCAGTTGTGCAGAAAGGGTAACAAGCCCGTAAACACTGCAGAACTAACACTGAAGTCTAGGTCACAATCCACTATGAGAAAACAAAACCCACAAAACACAACCAACTGAACTCCAAATAAAAAACACCACCACCAAAGAGAAAAAAATTAAATCCCTGGGAAGACCCACCCTGATGTATCTGATTCAATTTCACGTGTCCAGTCTGTCTGAACCAAGCCCCAGCTCAGCACCAAAACAGCACTGGGCGAACTTTGTGCAGAACTATCTGAATCGTTTACACCCCCACCCCACCAAGGCTCCATAATATCAGCAACCCCAAACCCCAATGTTTGGTGTACACCATGCTATCTTAAATCTAGAATAAGCAGGTTTTGACATTAATTATAAGAAAACTTGGTTCATTTCCTGAAATTTCTAAACGCCAACCCAGGAAGTTGATGACTTTTTATTTTAATCCTCTTTTAACCATTACACATATTTTCAAAGCTCAAAAGAGTTGTTTAGTTTTTCTTCACAGTTAAATAAATCTCTGCAGATAGAACACAGGAAGATACTACTATTTTGGTAGTGATAAAGGGAACAAGAAATAAAGATGGCTTTGCGATTTAAAAACTGATGGTTTGTTCATTTATTCTCCTGTCAAATTCCTGGAAATTCCCTAAGTACATACTGCCTAATTTAAGTTTCAAATGACCAGTTGAGATAACAGAGATTTGTTCAGCTACCAAAGAATGCTCGTCATCTTGGAATGAGGTAAAGAGCAGAACTGCTCCCACCAGTTCTCTATGAAAAGGAAAAATGTACATATCAAACTTGAGAGGGACGTGTACAATAGCACAGAAGAGATGCTAATAATGTAGGACACTATTTCTTTCTGGCAGTTCAAACATTTCTAAACAGGAGTGTGATAATCCAGAAAAAAAACACAACTCCTGCACCCTGAAACCCTAGGACTGCTTTAGATACAATTTAAAAATAAATGCAAGGCAACACAGGCCTGATTCTGACAAGAAAGAGATCACACGTATGAAAGGATAAAATATTGCATATTCTAAATGTTTGCAGGATTTTTCTCTTTTAATAAGAACAATTCAATATGGCCACTTAACTTTTGGTAAGTCCTACAACATGAATGAGTATTATGTTAATTTTCCGTCGTATTTTCAGTAAAATAATGACTTCAATATATTTTATAATAAATAAAAAAGCCTTAAAAACCTATGAATTTTTACTACTTATTTCCTTGACTCACATATCAGAAACACCAAGTCTAGTCTTCACCAGCTATAAAGAAAGGATGCCTGTGAAAATTTCAGGATATGGTTGCTTGTATCTTTCCACAACTGATGAAAAGCAGCTGTGTTGAACCTAAACACCCTCCTTTATATACTGAAGTTACAGATATTAATTCTTTGAACCATGCAAAAAATCATCTCTCCCCCTAAACACAGTAGAGATTTCATTTGTTTGATCTTGAGTCGTCACTAGGCCCACAAAGTCTCAATGTTTCAGAGCTGAAAGCCTTTATTTTTCCACAGAAAAGGGAAGATGATAGAAAAAAAAAAAGTTAAAAGCAAAATACCACTTGAAAAATCCTCTTTATCCATGGTAAAAATGGCCATAACACTACTAAAGCAAAAACAGTAGTAACATTTTCCATCAATTCTGACCAAAGAATTTTAACAATTCTTGCAAAGGAACAGAAGTCAATATAGTTTTACAGCCTGCCTTCAGTGCTTCCCTACCACAGACATCCATGACACTGGTCAAAACCAGGACAACACAGATGTACCCATCCCAAAGAGGTGCTCTAGCTACGAAATATCTGGTTTATAGTGAAAAATTGGCCAACTGAAGTCTGAAGAACAAGCAAAATCACAGCTCAAGCAACAGACAGAAAAGTATGTTTACCTTCCTGATTTGGTAGCAGACCAACTCAAAACCAGAACTGGTGGGAGGAGGGAGGTAAAGGTTGCTATGAATACCTACCTACCAGCTGTTACCAGCACAAGACATTGCCACAGATTCACTATTACAGCTCTACCCCTAAAAGCTCTCTACAGGCAACTGAAAAGTTTCTCATGCTGCCTGTTCAAGAACTTCCTCTCAGCAGAAACATTTCTACCAAATTACACTTGTAATTGCTTGTTACATTTCTCTCAACAAGCAAAAATGGATTTTTTTCCCCAAAACTTGAGTTTAATACATATCCTATATGTACTGCCGTCATTCAAACAAATAACACTTCCTATATTTAGGAACAGAAAAAAATTATTTGAAGTTTCACAGAAAAAAAAGGCTGCAGATGTATCTTTACTTACAAGGCAGTTATCACAAATGCTACTTTCTTTTCTTTTTTGTGGTCGTTCATTCTGTTTCACAAAGACATTTAAAATTATTACATCTCAAACGAAAGCCTATAAAAACATATTGAAAGATACAACACGCTTAAAAAGAGTTTTCTTGGTTTCACAAGCTTTTCTTGTTTCTCTTTTATGAAGAGCTGAGGAATCAAAATTAGCATTTGAAAGTATTCAAAAGATTGTTTAAACTTCTCATTTAGGTGTCAGATTCCACAGGTGCAATTTCTCATTAAGTACAGTGAAACCTTCTTGAAATCAACCTTGCTAGGCAACCTCTGTTCTTAATATTGAAAAGCAAACCAGTAACATTCTGGTTTCCCTATGACTGAAAATACTCTTAGACAAATAATCGACTAAAAGAGCCTAAAATGAGCACAGAAAGAACACTCTGCATAGCTGTTCTCTGACCTTATGTATTGAGGGTATCGAGGGTCTGTAACTTCTTGTTAAGAAAAGAACTGTAACTCATACCATTTCATTGTATAGTCATTTTTTATCGTTGCCATTTTTTATAGTTGCCATTATTATAACTCATGTTAGAGGTCTTTTAATTTTAAAAAGTATCAATATAAAGAGCACAAAGCGCACTGCTGCAAACACTTGAGCACCAGGACAAAGGGATGGGATTTCTTTTTGCAATAAAGCTCATAATTCTTGAAATAGAAAACAAAATTATGCTGGCACAGCACCTTGCTTCTCTCAAACTGCCTGCAAGATAACTAGCATTACAGCAGAGTACTTCTTTCACAGAATTATTAAAATTGCAGTTTAAATTAACTCATAACAATGTAAGCTTTAGGAAACATCTATTTTTACACCAATTCGGGCTTTCAGCAGACCAGAACTCTTTCTTACTGCTAATTCACAGAAGTGAATATATTATCAGTCAGTTTGATGACCAATATCTGTACAAAACAACGTGTCAAGAAGTACTTTGAATTGAACTAGAGAAAGTGCAATTTCTTACTTGATAAATTTTGCAGGTATGTACGGCATCCCTCAAGGTTTTGCCACTGAAGTAACAAATTAATATGATCCCTCCATTTCTAACTCTGCCCCAGTTAAATAAAAAACAGAAAGCAGGAGTTTTTAATAAGCACTCATTCTTTAAAATTATTACAGGAGTACATTCAATATAAAAGGCAATACCACTAAAATAAAAAATTAGAAAACCCACACACTCACTCAATACAGACATTAAACCCAAACTAATTTGGAAACTCACTGTCTAAAGCAAACAGAGCTCAAATCTTCTAGCATTCAAAGCTCTTCCTGTTTTCATTTAATTTTCCTTATAAACATATGGGAAGACATTAAGCCTAAGTGTTTAATATTTTTGATCTCAACAGAGTATAAATATCTTAATGCTTACAGCTTCCGTAAAATAAATTTATCAGTAATAATATAAATGACAGCTTCAGGACATAAGAAAAACCTGCTGAAAGTAGTGTTACCACCTGTTCCAGCTAGCAGTTCCTGAAATAATTACAAAGGTTTTCAACTTAAAGGCCTCTAAGAAGCACTAGAAAAAAGTGACACTAAAACCAAAACAATTTATCTTTTGCAGTGCAATATAGATTCATGCCATCCATGCAAGGTAAGAAAACTATTTTAGAACCTCCTGTTCTGAATTATTTTGCTCACTTTTTCCAGTCAAAAAACTTATCTATGCAGAAATCTTTGTGAAACCACAGTAATATCAGCAATAGTAATGTAAAAAAATAAATTTAAAAAAATTGGCAGAGTGAAAAGTAGAAATATTAATCTACTGGACAACTTTTTTTGAAAGTTTACCTCTATTGTTCATCAGTGACAATCCTTAAGCATTAATTAGAGGAGGCTACCTTTTTTCACTTCATGGTCCAAAACTGTTAATACTGAACAACACTTACACCCCAGGTGTCTCCCAAATAACTATCAATTGCACAAAAGTATGCTAGATAATATTTATCTATTAATTTTCTTTTGTTGGTAGCTTTGATTTGTTAACACAAAGTCATGAACCAATTTAGTTCCTTGAGTAACTCAAGCCACACTTGAATTATCACACAAATGGTGACTTAAAACAAATTAAAATTATCTTTTCCGTGACCTTAGACTAAAATTTAGCAGAAGAGTGACATTTCATATCCTATACTAAAATGACTAAAATTTAAGGAAATTACTTATTAGCATGCTAGACCTAAATATAAGTAATACTTGATGCATTATAGTTACCATTCTGTAATCCCATCCACAGTTGCTTATGATCCTTTTTTTGCATCTCATTGATGACTTGACTTTTGTGCTTTAAAGCATCTGCTTCTTTTATACAAGCCATAAAATGAGCTTCAATCACATCCTTAGAGTGGCAGTGTAGAAGATCCTTTTCTGGAAAATTCTACAAAGAAAAAAAGATATGTCAAGAGAAATAAAAGTCTCTCACACCTTGGAAGATGAAGAGTGAATGATAACTTTAATCAGGTTTATATTTATACAAAAGAAGCACACTGGAATCTTCTACTCATGGAAGAAGGTAACAACCATTCTGTCACTTCACTGAGAAGAAAAGTTTTGCAGGGAAAAACGTTTCAGGAAAAATAGAAGTTGTACAATTTTCTGCAAAACCAGAAGCTACCCAACTTCAACTTGATAAATACACTTAAATACACTAGTGGATGTATTTAGGCCCTTGCATCCAAAATTCAGGAAATGAGTTTTAACATATTTTCAATCAGACACTCAATTCTCTGGCAGTGAACAGCAGAAAAGGGGAAGAAGTGACAAGCACCCACTCTTACAGACTCAAAATGGCAGGTTAGCACCCATTTCTATGCAGGCCTTTGAAAAGTGTTCCCTCTAAGTATCATCATCCACATCTATGAAATCTGGCATATATGCCACTTACAAACATTCTTCTTGAGAGATATTGGGAATCCTTGTCAGCTCCAACTTTACCCAATACAGGGGTCTACTGCTAGCCCATGTGACTTGATTCTGCACCCCTTTGATTTGGTTAGAACTAGTGAACTGCATTCTGTATTGCAGATGCACAGTTACCACTCCTCAGGTAACTTGTATCCCCCCAATAAATTACAACTACCTTTCCCAATTCATTTATTAATGAATTATAATAGTAAATCTCATTCAGGTACAAAAATGATTTTCAAAATTAATTCACTCCTGGAGTGATTTCAGCGAAGGGCAACAAAGCTGGTGAAGGGTCTGGCGAACAAGTCCTGTGAGGACATGCTGAGGGAATTGGGATTGTTTAATTTGGAGAAGAGGAGGCTGAGGGGAGACCTTATCACTCTCTGCAACTACCTGAAGGAAGGAAGGTTGTAGCAAGGTGGGTGACAGCCTCTTCTCTCAAGTAAATAACGACAAGACTAGAGGAAATGGCCTGAAGTTGCACCAGGGGAGGTTTAAACTGGATATTAGGAAGAATTTCTTTGCTGAAAGAGTAGTCAAGCACTGGAATGGGCTGCCCAGGGAGGTGGTGGAGTCACCATCCCTGGAGGTGTTAAAAAGAAAACAAACAAAAAAAAAGTGTAGCACTTCAGGATGTGCTCTAGTGGGAGGGTGAGGTGTTGACAGTTGGATGCAGTGATCTTAGAGGACTTTTCCAACCATGACAATTCTGTGATTCTGTAAACAGAAGTTTAGCATTGCATAGGTATACTTCTAGGGTTGTTCTCCCTCTAATTCTTCTTTTATCAACACTTAGTAGCACTTGTCATTTTACAATAATACAAGCATTCATTATCACAAATTCATTGTCTTTAGTTTTCAAAGGTTTAAAAGCTCAGTATGTTTTATCACCTCTTTATTATTCATCTTTTCATAGTTGCTTATGACCACACTGAACAGTACAAACCAGAGTGGTATTATTAGTACTCTCCTTCCTAACAAGGGCTTGCCATATATTTTTTATACTTTAATTCTCAACAGTTATTCCACAAGAGGACCTTTCCTCTTAACCCATTACAAATTGGCTATTTAAAAAAGCTTTTGCAAGGGACTGTCAAAACCATTATGGAAATACAAGTACATAGGATATTTTTCAAAGGCTTTTACAACATAGTTAACATGTCACAGTAGGAGCAATATAAAGCTGGAAAAACCCATACCTTTCACTCCTCCACATAAATCCAGGAAAAATAGTGATGACTGCTTCAAACTGCAGGAACTCAAAATATCCAAGAACCACTAACAGCTGACAATATGAAAGGGAGCTGGGGATACCTTACGTGATGGAAATTCTGAGGACAAGAATGATAGTTCCCTCCTCATTAGGTTATTGAAAAGAGTTGGAAATTAAATAATGGAATTTCATATAGTGATTCCTCCTTGTGACAGTGAACCCAGACTCTGGAAATTGTGGATCAAAAGGATGAGTATCTGCCAAAACCGGCGTATAAAGAGAAGAGAAGACTGCTAAGACCTTTCCCACTGAAGTATAAATAGTTTGGTGTTGAACTCACAAAGGGAGTGCTATTGTTACTTAGGACTGATGTATGTGGAGCTGACTAGAAATCTAAGGACAAAGTTTGTTTCTCATATGAGGATGGTCAAGTATAAAGACATTCAAGAGCACAGAACAGAAAGGAAAGTTCTCCTTCTAGGGCAGACCTCACTCCCTTTCTCCCCTACAAAGCTGAGTGTCTCAGCATAATTGGGCCCTAGATGAATGGAAGACATTACTTGGATTGTTGCTTGCCAGCTGACATCTGTATAGGCCTATAAAATACTTTAAGAAGTTTAACTTACTTGCTCACATAAAAAAAAAAGTAAAGTCTGTCAACCAATTCAGAAGAAAAGAACAGTCAGAATATCACACTTCAAGATAAAAAAAAAGTTCTTTACATTCAAGACTTCCAAGTGAGACACTGGCATCCCTCAAAAATATGAAACAGTGGAATGTACTGAAAGAAACTGACTTTCAAAGTTAAAAGTTGAAGTTGTAGTAAAGTTTATGAAAACAATGGGCTTGTTACAACAACTGTTTTGTTACACATATGTTTACATATTGAACTCCAAGGTCTTTTTTTTTTTTTTTTTTTTTTTGGACATTCCTGTCTTTCTACAGGTAGGCACCTCCTTGCCATCTTTCTTCCAATGAATTTCAAATTACAAGGAATGTCACTCCCTGGGGATGTGTTCCAGAGAAATTACACAGTGTGGTCTGTAGAACAACAAGGAAATCTTTAAAATTGATCAAAGCTAGCTAAGCTAGTGGAAGGAATCTAGCCACAGTGGTACAAAGGTGTGTGGCATGATTAATTTTTACATCTTCTAAGAGATAACCCTGTGGAAGACCAGAAAACACTCCTGCAATCTCAGTGCTGTCTACTCTTTTCTTTAGAGGAAAAACACTGACACATTTCTCTGCTGTGAGTAGAAGCTGAAAAACCTAAACATTAAAGTGACAACTTAGAAAACAATACTGCTGCATCTACAAGAAGCAAATGAAATGGTGACACCTACGTGAGACTACCAACAGAAAATACATCATTCCCACTGATTGATGAGCTACGGCGCAGAGTAGTAAGTTCTATGCTTAAATACACAACATGTGTACTTGTATTTGTTTTTTTCTTTTTTAAATTCTACTTGACTTCTTTTTACATGAGGAAATAGTGATCAAATGTAAACAGCTTTATTCAGTTCCCCAAAGAAAAGGAGAATTGTAAACAAGCTGATAGCCACTCCTGGCTATGCAACTATAAGATTTGAAGAAAGTTTTAACACATCCCATAAGCTGCTTTAATTCAAACACTCTTATTAGTGATGTCTTACTCCCTCCATGTCGTGCATCTTTGAAAGAAAATTTATAAAGGGTTGACTGATTTTCTTAGAAAGCTCAACTAGTACTGGTTTTGTTTCACACAACAGTAGACACTTACAGCATAAACTTGGTCATAAAGGAGGTGGTATTATCTGTACAGTCAGCAGCACTAAAGGACCTCCCTCATAAAACTGTACTAAAAATCATCACAGGTAATTTCAAGAGTCTGGTTTCATAAGTCCATTCCACTCGCATCTACTAGTTCCAGCTCACAAAACATCTATTTAGATTGTGACAGTCTAGTTCCATTAGGCTACATTTACAGAAAATTACACCAATAATAGGGCATTAAAAAACATAAGGAACACATCCAGTGTCAGGGGGAGTATCCATATATTTGTGTTTAGTTCCCATCAGTGGTCCTCTTTTCAGATTAATTTTAACCCCCCTCATTTATACTTCTGGCTTCCACAGTGTCTTCTAGCAGTTCCACAATTTATCCATATGCTACATGGAAAAGTACTTCTTTTTCACTCTGCCTGACCCCATTTTTAGCTAAGAAAACCAAGAAGATAGCTGTTATAAAAAAACAGATGCAGTCTCTCCTCCTCTACATCGGGTCATGGATGGCCAAGCAGGCATCAGAAGGGCTTCAGCAGAGGAAGAACGTTAGCCTTTCCCCTGGCACACTCAATTCCCTCCCCTCCAACAGTGCTACCATTTCCAGGGCAGGTCACCACCTCCTATCTGCTGCCCAAAATCTGAAAAGCTGGTTACTACACTGAAAACATAAATAGTGCTAAGCATGCTGCAGAGTAGCACGAAATGAGTTTAACAGGAAGGGATAGAGTTTCCCTCCTCCCCATAAAACCACACCTGGGTAACAAAAGCAACTTCCCAGACTATGGCTTCTCATGATTCTCAGACCTTAGAACTTTGTTCAAGCTCGTCCTTCTATGGCTGTTTAAGGCAACTGTATTTCAACTTGGCTAGAGATATAAATGCATGTTATTTTATTGCATACCAGAAGTACAAATGAATGAACTGTTTCTTCAATGCAAACAATAAGTGTGTTTAATATTTGGTCAGAATACAAAACACAGGAGGGCACTGACAAATACCTGTCAACTTTCAAACTTCTCCTGAACTGAAATAGATTTTTTTCACGTTGTTAACTTGAAACAAAGAAAACTGGTGTTGGGAAGGGGAGATAAAAATAGTCTTTACAGATGTTTGAGGTATCTGTTGTTGACTGCATGCTTTGGTAAAAGAAAGGCGAAAGCCATAAGAGCAAAAGTTAAACTCCAGAAAAAAACTAATACTGTTCAATTAAGCCATATCAAAGTTATAGCTCTTTGAAGAGTAACTCCACACAAAGGAAAATAATCTAGACAGGAATCTCACACCTAAATTATTTAGCTGTAAGAAACTGTAACACATGAAAATGTCTTCAATATTTTGACATACTTTGACATATTTCAGTTATGTTTTGACTTTAAGGATTAATGGGGGTTTATTTAAATAAACTTTCAGAAATCAGAAACAGGAAGAGATATTAAGCAGGTGCTTAATCCAAGTCGTTATATTTAACAAAACTAAGATACATCAGCTTTTAAAAGAATACTGCCTTAGCAGTAAATTATATCTGCTGATCTTTAATGTACATCTTTGAGACAAACTTCTATTAGCTGATCTTTTGGCAAACGGCAATATAAGGGCATTAAAGTCAGTTTACATCACTACATGGAATTGAAAAGCACTGTGGTGCTGCAACTTATTTCTCAAGACGACTCTACTTTGGGATGGCAACATCCACATACTGCCACTGTTAATCTCTCAGAGCTCTCAGAAGCTATAACAATTAAATCACGATTTATGAAACTAGATGCCCTACAGTTTCTTCAAAACACTCTGGAAGTTTCTTTATCCCAGCTCTCTGCCATGTATCAGAAGTGCAGCAATTAAAATGGTTTCAAAAACATCCCCGACTTGAGATTCATTTACTCAGTCATTCTAAAAATTTCAACATAAGAATGCATGAATTCAGTGCACACTTCCAAAAAGAATCAGACTACTCCTGTTAGCAAAACCTTTAAGAGAAGAATTATTTGAATGAAAATGTTCAACACAACTGCTTCCCAGTATGCTTTGCATTTCATTTCAAATCTCACACACTCACATCTATTAACCTAGCATTTTCCTTTGGATCAGTTTTCCTACTGCATTGCTTCTTCTGCAATGGAGAAATTAAAGTTTCAGTTAAATACCATGATTTCTAGTTGTGATTTGGACTTCAAAACATACCTGGGATTATCATCTCAATGCGTTTCAGAGTATGAAAGAATCCCACACCAAAGCTAACCCCATGCAAGTATTCTTCTTAGCAAAGATCAGCAGTGTTGTGAAGTAATTTCTAATGGTTTTACCATGTGTCACCAAAATAATGTCTCTCTTGTGACTAAGCTGTCAGAAGACCAAACTCATTTCACTCGGTTCTTTGAAAGGGACCCACATGAAGTACAATGGCATTCCCTGACTTCAAGGATTTCTGGAGTATCTCATACCCATGCTCACGCACCTAAAATGATGAGCACTTCTCAATCTTGCCAATCTTCAGTCAAATCAAGCTGACTGAATTAAAAACATTTTAGAAAGTTCTTACTTTGTATCTATTCAATTGCACTGACATAGTCTCATAACATAGCTTGAAAAACATTTGGATTTTCAGAGCATAATAGAATAATTTTCAAAGGAAAGTAATTTGAAGACACATACAATCTCATGGAAACCAGATGCAGATTTGCAGAAAACTTCAGATGATTCCTGAAGAATGAACATCCTTCCCTTCAGGTTATGCCATTCACTTGTTTATAAAATAATTATGAAACCTTTTCCTAGCTTCCAAATTTCATGTAATCCCACACTCACTTGTTCTTAACTAAAGGTGTATTTCAGTTTTACCTTGAAATGCACTGTGATGCTCCAAGGAAGCGCTGTATTTGATGCATGGAGATCAAACAGCAAACCAATTGGGTAATGCCTACAAATGAAGAGATATTAAATTAACATAAATGCTGTGCATTTAGTTCTACATAAAACAGTTAACATACCTCCATTGACATGAAAAAAACAGCTGTTTGACTCTCACAATTAACATTCATTATCGCTTATTCAGTTACACAAGCAGATACAAATGACTGACAGTTTCTGGTAGAATCAAGTCTGGAATTTACATGTTCAGTAGTTTCCAAGCTGTGCCCACAAAACAGTGCTAGTTTTGCAACAGCATAAGTGGCCTACAGCTGCTCTGTTGAATCCTGCAAAATAGTATTTTTAGTTAAAAAGCTTGGTAATGGTAGGAATAGCTGGCCTAAGAGAAACCTAGATTTCCCTGCTTTCAGATGTTTAAATGCCATGGATTTATACCACATTGACTCTTAACATCCCTTCCCTCTCCCACCTGCCTGACGTCATTGTGGAGAATATGCAGTGAAGTGAAAAAAGGATCTATCTGTAAAAGGGCTGAAAGAAGACTGATCAAGACAAACTCTGTATCTTTACTACTAAATTAACAAGAATGGAAAAAGAGGGGGAAGGGAAAAGATTAACGGGAGTTTTGTATTTCAGTGGTATTCTAGATTGAAGGAATTACACAAAGAAGCTGCCTTCTCCCAAAATTCACTTATAACTTACAGCTTTGTGTCCTTTAAATTCACTAGAAGATAGAGCCTCCAGCAATATAAAGAATACCTATCACATGCACAAAACTTCCAGGGGCACTCTAAAAAGGTCTTTCTGCAATTTTCTCACAAGCAGACACTGACAAGATTTTTTGTTTTGTTTGCTTGGGTTTGTTTTTTTGGGGTTTTTTGGGGGGTGGGGTGCGTGTGTTTTTGGGTTTGTTTTTTTGTTTTGTTCTGTTTTTCATCCAGCATACCAAGTTCCATCATCTTTCGAAAATCTTAACTAAACCAGGCTTATGAGCTTCTCATCCTACAAAGGGATAAACACTCGTTTAACCGTAAAATCGGTAGCTTCACTGAATTAAACAGGGCTGATTACAGGACGCAGAGCCAAGCACGTACTTAAGTTTTGAAAGTACAGAGAGCAACAACTGAGAGCACTGCTCTAAAAGCACCTGTGCCAAACCACTTTCCTGACCTGCTGAACACTCACCCAGCAGTGCTTTAGCACCCTCTACGGGTGAGCTAACCCCAAAGCTAAGAAAAAGTCACCATGACAGTAAAATAAACCCCAAAACAAAACAGTACACTTCTGGGAGTTATCTAATGCATTTGTGACTTCTTAGAAGAAAGACTAGGGGGAATTATCAAGAAAGTATCTAAAACCTGACAACAGGAGTGAAGAATATAGGTGATGCATGTTCAGATTTATCCCAACTCACTGCTAATGCTCAAGTTTTTACCACTAAGACTTTTTACTGCTGTCAGTCATGTCTTGAGTATTTCAACAGGGATTCAGCAAGAGTTCCATGAAAGAGTGGTTTTCCAGGCGAGCTAACAAAAATCAGATTTCTATTGATAATCGGATGAAAACAATTACTTTTGGTTACTTTCAATGTATATAACAAAATAGCTAGGTACAAAAACAAACAAACAAATAAATAAAAGCATCAGTTCTTGGCCTACCTCTATATTTTCCACCCAGTTTAGATTACAAAATGAAATTCACATACTCAAGCTTTCTTCAGTAAAATCCTTGTGCTTTGCAGAGTTGATACAGTTTTTATTTAGAAGGCAGCCAGTCCTAAATTCATTTTGAGCAGCACATGAGATTAATGAAGACAGGAGAGCAGGAGAGAAACGGTTTTCTATTAAGAAGTGCAGCCTTCCGTTAAAAATAAAGTTCACCACAGGAGTGAAGCAATCCTGAGATATAAGCCATGCCCTGCTTCAAATTCCAGTTCTCATACACTGGCATTTAATCTGATGCCAACAGAAGCCTTAAGTAATGCCTGTATATAATGCTGTGTTTCACTTCTTTTTGAGATACAGTTACAAGCATTTTTCTTAAGAATCTGGATACAAGAACACTCCAGATAAACAACAGCTTTAGTATTGTTGTATTTCCCTCATAATAAAACCTGCTTTTTTTCCACCAGGATAAAGAATCAAGGGAGCCACAAAGAAACTGAGAAGAGGACCTGTCAATCTGTACATGGAATAAAGAACTCCCAACATTCCCTTGCTCCATTCTTAAGCATGTGTCTTCCTTGCACTTTGAGCCAGTATTCCCTCATGAAAGATTTTGCTTCCAGTGGTACTGCTACAATTCTGTTTCTGAACTTCCATTTGAAAAAACAGACATTGCAATTAAAGAAATACACAAATGCTCTCTAGAACCTCCAGGAACAAGAATAATTTTTTTAAAATATAATTCAAAACCCCAAGAGAGCCTTTAAAGATTGGCCCCCCCACCACACTCCCCACCCCAAAATAAATAAATAAATAAGAAAAACTGAACAAAAGCTAAAGGAAACATCTGGCCCAGAAAGGTATCATTTTGAAAAAAAATATTATTACATTGTTGAAATCAAGCTGCTCTTAACTTCAGTGGAAGCCAAGGACAGACAGACTGCAGAACTTTGTCAAAGGAAATAATAGAGAAAATATCAAAATCTCTAAGGGAACACAGATCTTTTTTTTAAGTTGCTAGAATAATAAGTCACAAGAACTGATACATTCAGGACCAAAAAAAACTATGCTCCAGAACTATCTGGGGTACTAAGTGCATCAGGTGGCCAAAATGTGGTGGTTAGGTATTTCTATGAACAAATGTCTCATTGAGGGAAATTTTGGCTACATCAGAAAACAGTCTCACCTGCTCCTTTAGTTTTTAGTAATAAATTTTCTTCAATCTTTTAAGCAAACACTAGCATTTTCAAACGTCAACCATGCATGCTCACCAAATGGTGTTTTGACCTTTTGTCTTCCACTGATTCCTTATAAGGAAGGGGTCAAGCATCCATCAAGTTGGTACTAAAGAGACACCTATGCAACTACCAGGGCTAGAGCACAATCCACAGACAGGGGAAAAACTCTGCCAAAGGCCATGTGCAAATGCTCAACTCAAATAAGATGGTAACAAGCAAAAGGATATCTGCTGAAGAAACCACCTCTGGCACACCAGATGCCTTCACTCAGGCAGAACTCCTGAAAGGATGCAGCTCTCCAGGTCTCAAGCTACCAGGAGAGCTTGGGACCCCTCCTGAGGGCTGGGGCAAGCAAAGAAAACATCCTTGCCTAGAGGAGGTGTGTGTTAGTGGAGGAGCTATGTCACCAAGTGAAGGAGCTGCAGGAGGTTGGTGGGCTGCACAGCATCAGAGAAGACAAAAAGAGATTGATGTTCATAGAGATCTTGCAGAGATGAGAGCCTGAACTCCCAGCTGCACAGAGAGAGGGCCTGCAGTCACTGGAGCGGTGAATGAAGACTCGCAAGATGGGGAAGATCAGAGTCTTGGGACCTCTAGCAAAAGAAATGTCAGAGTTCAAGATCCTGGAGAGACTGATAAAGGACAGTAAGGAGAACACAAATCTTTGACTTCACTCTTCATGTCTTCCTGGTGCCCCTGCACAGTTCAAGCTTAGCCACTTCAGGTGCATCATTGGACAGAGCTTTCAGTCCCTCACCTGCAGCCAGAACACTGAACCTATCCTTTAATTACAGAAGAGCAGGTGGAGAAGGAGCCTTCCTTCTGTTGCCAGAAGTCACAAGCTCCCGGCCCTTCTTTATCTTAGGAGTCTATTTTCCAATCCAATAATCACAGACTCTGATGCTGCACAGTCTGATGACCTTTTCCATCAGCTTGTTAATTGGTGACACGTACCCTCCCCTACACACACCTCCTGCAGGAATGGAGACCAACTTCCCCTGCCACAGCAACCTCAGTGGGAAGCCCCAAGCCCCTCTAACTGCAGATCTGGAGAGCTCCATCCTCGTTCAGGAGCCTGACCCAAGTGCTGCATACCATGAAGTTGAAACCATGTTTCAGACTTCCTCCAAAATCTCACTGGAAAAGAGAAGAGCTGCTGATGAAAAGAAATACGCTACATCCCAACCAGGTATGAAACCACTCAGACTTGAGCAGTATGATCTCACAGTGCAAAGCAAATAATTAGAATAAGCATTATTATTAGCAAGTTCTATTTGGTTCTAAATGCAGAAGTTAAAAAAAAAAAAATCTAAAGCATTAATGCGCACTATTCTTTGTTAATGCTCACTATTCTTTCTCTACAAACTACTAGCTCAATCTAATCCTCAGTTCTGGTATTTGGGTCTTCCCTGGGACAAGCTTCAGCTATTCAGAGGATTACCATTTTCCTAAAATAATGGTTTGCAGATAGCATTTTCCTTAGAAAAACAATTCTACCAAAGTCAGTGGAGCTGTTCCTGGCAGAATATGCTTAGATTTTCTGAAATATCAGAGCCTTAACTAGCAGATTGTAATTACACTTTTCATTTTCATTTCAATGTTAAATGAGTTTACTAACTCTTCACTTAATTTTAGAATCGTAATTTATATTTTTACCCTATACCTAAACTCTAAAATTTTATTTATTTTTCCTTTTTTAAAATTGTAGTTTAAACATCATGGTATTGGAAAGGTTACAGAAAAGACAGATCTATTTTTGGATCAAGTAAAAAACCTCTCTTGTCTTTCTTATTACAATTTCAGAGAAAACTTACAAAGTTTTCTCTTATTATCTACCTAAGGTTATGAACACACTAGGACAAAGTTGGTACCTCGCTGCTTATTTAGATGGCATCCATGACTCAAGGTCATTACAGAACACCAAGAAACCAATTACTGTTAAATTTCAGATAATTTAAATAGATGTCCAAAGCTGGTTTTGCCAGCCAGTTTTCAAAAGGTGGCAGGGGGGAGCAGCTCAGTTTTATGCTTTTCTGTTTACACATTTTCAAGATTTACACTAGGCTGGTCTCAAAGAAATAGAAGTCTAGAAGATATCTACTGCATCACCAAGTCCGAGGCACTCTGTGATGTGATGCTTGCTCATCACACGAGAATCCAGGTTCAACTAAAACACTCACTGGCAGTCTTCTCTCCTATTATGACACAAGAAGTAAAAAGAGATTTAAAAATCTCTTCAGCACTCAAAATACTAAATACTTTCTGAGGAGTTGATGCTATCCATACAGAGCTAGCAAACACTGCAGCTCTCAGAAAGTTTTCTTTAAAATTCTTTATGGCAGAAACAGAAAGAAAAAAATCTGATGAACAGTATTTATGAAAACTAAGTAAATGAAACAATGTCAGTCTGATTCCCCAACTTCTCGGAGTTAAAAAAAAAAAAGGGGGGGGGGGAATACTTTCAATAGACCCTACAACTGAACAAAAATAGAATCAACAGCAATTAATTCAAGAAAGCTGAACTAATTGAATTCAACAAGAGACTGTGCATAAGCATTAGATTATGTTTTACAGTGCAAGCGCGTATCACACCCGTGAAAAGTGAAGGTTATGCATGTTTTACTAAGCATGTACCCTATTTGCATTCAGACTCCAGAAATAATATTCCTGTGTGTGTTACTAAGCATCTTTTAGGATGGTAGAATAAGCTAAACTGCAAGAAATGGTAAAGCCAACAACACAGGCATTTCGTATTACAGTATCACTAGTATAAAAACAGTAAGTACAGCACAACATAGGTACAGCCTTACACATATAGTACGTACAAGCAGAATAATCAAAAATATGTTCAGCATTAAACCTTCTGATTTTCCCCAAAAACATGCTTTTCTTACCATTTCCTCCTCTTTTGCTGAAGTATTGGCACTGTGCTTGAGAAAAGAAGGCTGAGGGGAGACCTTATTACCCTCTACGACTACCTGAAAGGAAGCTGTAGCGAGGTGGGAGTTGGTCTGTTCTCCCTGGTGACAACTGACAGAACAAGAGGAAATGACCTGAAGTTGAACCCAGGGAGGTTCAGGTTGGATATTAGGAAGCATTTCTTTACAGAAAGGGTTGTCAGGCATTGGAATGGCCTTCCCAGGGAGGTGGTGGAGTCACCATCCCTGGAAGTGTGTAAGAGGCCGTTAGATGTTGAGCTTAGGGACACGGTTTAGTGGTTTTTGATAGGGCTAAGAGTAAAGTTGGACTTTATGATCTTGAAGATCTCTTCCAGCCAAAACTATTCTATGATTCTATTCTTAACATTGTAACTCTTTACATGATAAATTGATTAACGGTACAAAGTTAAATAAACTCACCATTTCAGTGGTGTACCTTCATATTCAAACCATATTTCACTAACTTCCTCTTGTCTCATAACCTTCTGAAAGTGTTTCTTCACTTTGTCTGTTACCAGTGTTAAGTAGCTTATCCTTGGCAAAAGCAACTGAAAGAAAAAAAATTATAGAAGCTTTAAGTACATATAAAATTTACTAAATTAATAGAAGTCTGTAACAAATAGGCATTTGCATAACCAAAATTCAGACACCCTTCTTTAAGGTAAGATGTCTCTACCCCTTTACGGTAAGATGTCTTTTAGACAGTTTGCTTCTTAATGGTCAATGAAAGGCTATAAAATTATGTACTCATAAAATGCAGAATAGCAGTATTCAATATGCTAACACATTGAAAAAGTAAAAAACCAAGTTATTGATTATTTCAATGTGGTGGGAGGGAGAAGAGTGGAATTTAATTTCTCCTTTCCTGTACTTAAGCAGGCCAAAGAATGAAGTTTTTAATCTTCTTCACATGAACAGATAGGAATATGTTCTAACTTCTTATTGAATATAGTGAGCAACTGTGTATCATTTCAAAATGGAAATATGTACAAAATTAAAAATTAAAAACTAGCTAAGGGTTTGGTTTTGAAATGCAATCTATATTTCCAATAACTGCCAATTTCCATTTTCTTTGCACTGTGCTTGCCAATTCACCAAGTAGTGAATCATTCAAGTAGTCAAGGCTACTATGATTCTTCCACTATTTAACCTTTGTCCAGCAACTAAAATCTGAAAGAAAACTGTCAATGTCTTATCAGTTGAAAGAAGATACCTTCTTACAGGTTTCTGCTATACTGCCTCTTTCCTCTCAAGTGTAATGTTATGCAATATCCAAAACAGAACACTGTTATTTTTAGTTGCAATCCCCTACCCCCTTTTTTTTTAATGTCTCATGCCTACTAAGAGTGGTTAACAAGCAGAGTGCAATCACTGTACTGAGTGATGACTGTATAGCACATTTACTTAAGATGAATCAGTCCATAAGCTTTAATGAACAATGCTTTTCTGTATCCCAATGAGAAAGATTAACCTCCCTGTAAAATAACATTTGGCTTTGGAGCAGATATTTTAAATGAATTGTATTAATTTTGTATAGTTATTTTCATTTCCTCATTTTTAATAAAATAGATTGGTCTAAGGAATAAACAAAAATAAATTACAGCTTGCATATTTAGAGAAAGAGAAACACCTGTTTTCCAGTGTTCTTCACAACCAGTGTTGTTTCTTAAAATACTTTCATTATAGTATATGGATAATGTTGGGCCTTAAGTGAATGTCTATAGTACAGACATCCCAAACCATGTAAGGATATACTTTGCCTGACAAAAAAAACTTGATCTCTGCTGCAATATTCTTCCAGAATCTCTCCAGCAATTAGAACACACTTTGATATATAACTTAGGTAATATTTTGGGCATGATACGAGAATTTATTTATAAATATCAGATTCACAAAGTATGGAGAGTAAATCAAGAGTAAGTTCTCATGAAAGAGAATGGATTTGTCTTGTACATAATGCTGCATCAGGTTACTAATCTGCATACATCTGTGAAACAACTAAAGGCATGTACACACACTCAAGTGAGAACTGTTTGGTATCTTAATGACTTGAATGACAATATACTTTTATCCTTTATTAACCTAATTCCACATATCTACACTGATTGTTCTTGAGACCATGTAGTCCAGGCTATTCCAATCAAACCCATATATTTTTTGGTAATAATGCCATATTATTTCTGTGTGATACTTAGAGTTAAATTAATGAGAGTATATTCTGACGTGAGACCCATCTGGACTGCCAAAAAAGGCAATTTTCAGCACGCTGCACGTGTCACAGCCATGCAGGAATTGATAAATATATAAAAGCATTATTGATTGTAACAGTGTTTGACATAACCCTTTAAACTGCATAGCTAAATTCCTCTGTAAAATATTTTGCTTCCATTTGCGGTGTGGAAGAACATCAGAGTTTCAATTTCAACACAATTAGAGATCACAGACAATAACCAAATAACATTTAACTGAATTTAACAGAATGTGGCCAGAACTCCCAAAGGGTCTCTCTAGAGTACAAAACCCAAGAGCTAATCAGGTTAACAGGACTGCCTGTTTTTCAGAGATGCTGAGCATTTGCAGCGCCTGCTGAACTCTTTTTTCAGTCTTCCCACCACTTTTTACCTTGCTACAAGTGTGCTACATCTGTTAAGTGAAACCTTTAAAAGCATAGTTTAAAAACTTCTTAATTTTGTTACCCCTTTTAATACCCATTCTCTACCTGTCTACACTCAGCGCAAGATACCAGTTGACACAAAACATTTTTACTCCAAAAATCCTGTAATTTTTAAATGCAACTACTGCATATTTCCCTAGGAAATATGTTAAATATATATATATATGGAAAAAATTACCCTTAATGTACTTAACTATATGCTGGGCTTAATCAATTTCTCCTACAGCAGAATTGCATCAATTGTTTTATAGAGGCCTCTCTATGAAAACTGGAATTCTACAGCGCAGTTCCCCCTCTGGACTGTTAGACACACATAAGCTCTTCCAGCACTTTAGCCCTGTGGCACCTAGCCTTCCTTTTAGGCAAAGCCCTGTTCACCAGAAGGATACCTCTCACACAGTCAATTTTGCCTCTGACTCCTAAACTAGTCCCTGCAGACCAGCAAAGGCTATACCCCTTCAGCCTTTGGTTACCCTATAGAATTACTTCTAGATACTAGGAATGAACGGACATGATTCAGTGATAAGAGTAGTTCTTGGTTTGGGGCTATAATACCTAAGTAAGAAAAAGCCACACAATCATATGACAAGGCATACTAATCCAGATAAAACTCATTCCAGCAGGTCAGAATTGTTCAACTACTCCCCCCGACTTTGGACAAATAACCTTCTTTGTGCTAAATGTTAGAAAAATGCTAAGTAAATCAAGCACTTCCAACAATGCAAGTAATGTAACAACTTCAACCTGAATGCAGCACTGATAAACCACTATATGATACACTAAAAGACAGAACGCACACCATAAATTAAATAACCTGCATGGGTAAATATGCAGGCAAGGTAGTGTCAAAGCTTTTAATACATAGACTGAGTGTATATTTAGCACAGATTTAACAGTTATCAATTTAAATAGCATATGAAAGAAAATCACTATTAGAAAGTGTGTGATGTAACACATAAGGAATTAAACAGAAGAGAAGCCCAGTTTTGATTCAAGTTGTCTGTCTGTCAACTGACTGCCGTGCTCCCCACTGACCAGTGCCTGACGAGTATAACACTTGCTTCTCACCAACAAAGAAACCTGAACTAAAACCTCCAGTTTCAGTTGAGCTTTGTGGCTCAGAAGGAACCCTATCTGTCTTGCCCCTGGAAAGGATGGATATATAAGAAGATTGAAGAGAAGCCTAAAGCAATCAGTGGGTGAATTGCTTTTAAGCATCAAGACTTGAGTAAGGATTCCTGAAATGTTAAGTAAGGCTGGATGTCTTTCCCTCCAGCAACCAGTTGTGTTTTCTCCCACTCAGTATAAAACCAAAACGCTGGCATAAACTCCCCTCAAAGTAGTGAGAGTACATGGTATAAAGCCAAGTCGATGTTCATGACCTGTTGGGATCAGACTGACCATTGCAACAGTAATGAAGACAAGATAAGCAAGTTGCTCATTATTAACAAATTGAAAAACATGGGAAAAAAAACCCCACTGAAATTCATATTCACATCTTGATTCTTAAGTCAATGGCCATACCAAATGCAACTATTTAATCATTTTAAAATAAATGGATGCTAGCTCTTGATTAAAAACATGACACAAGAATAATCAACTGCTTTTGATAAGATTTCTACCTCTAGCTTTGAAAGAAACGGTGAAAAACATATGCACAGTTCATGTATGTTCATCTTAAACCAAAATAGCTGTACAAAACTGATGGGGGTGTGGGAACGTGACAAATAAATAAGATTAGTTCTCATTAAATTAAAAGAGTAAATCTCCAAATACATTACCAGGAAGAATAAATTCTAGTAGGGTAGAACGTACCATCCCCAAAATTACACAAACCACAGCACTTTCCTTTTGCATATTGTGTATTGCTACAGTATTTAACCACAATAACCAGGAATGTTTTCTGTAGAAGTTAAATTAAATGCAAGGAACTCCTAATGCCTAAGTAAATGCTTGCAGTATAACTTTCGTATAAAAAGAGTACTCTCCGGCTAAAACCAGGTTTTGTTGCAGAGGAAAACACCATTTGACATGCAAAACAGATTATAAAACAGAAAAATTCTAGGTTTAACAGGAACTGTACTGGTCTGACCACCAATGTATCCAGGATAGAGAAACAAAGCAGCCTAACATAGAATGCCTTCACATTGCTCACACTTACAGACATCTTAATAAAACAACCCTTTCTGACACTGGGGAAGCCTAAAGAGCAGCCCAGTAAAGGCTAGTCCGTTGAGAAGAGTATCATCCTAAGACTGCCTTCTGCTCTAATTTTGTTTTTTTACACCTGACAAATCTCAGCCAATTAGCATTCTGCTTCCTGTACACATTTTATTTCTAACTGCTCTTTGCACCAAGAGGCAGACAGTACACAATTGTAAAATAAAAGTCATAACAATTTTAGGACTAGGAAAAAATCAGATAGTTCAGCAACAAAGGTAACTCAACCTATCTGCTCTTAATTAGACTTCCACTCCAAACACAAGCAGCTCTAAGAAACACTTCAAAGAAACTTGATGCATTTCCAGGGTAACTCTGCAGAAACCTATCCAGCTTGGCTGGAAACAGGACAGTGTTTCATCTGAACTCCTTAGTCTTGATGTCACTATTCTTGCCAAAACATAGACAAGCTCATTTTAAATTAGCTCTTCTACCCCCATGCAGTGCCATCATGTGATAAATACGTGCATCACTCCTGGGCTGTGCTAATACATCTAACAGAAAAGGGTCTCCTGTCACACACAAACTGAAATCCATCACACAGATTCTGGGTTGTTTTTCTAACTCCTCACCCTGCAGGTCTATGGCTTCCTCCATCTCCATAAAGCAAGTGCTTCAGAGCAGAAGCTTTTTTCCTCCTCTTAACAATGCCAATGCCAGTATTTCCTTCCCACACAACCCTCTCGTTTATGGAAGGCAGTCTGCAATACAGCAGTTATATCTATATCAACAAGCACTGGGGTGTGATGAGACACGTAAAGCTGAACGGCTGGTGTCAAGTGCTGGGAACATTCACTACATATAGGTTTTTTACAGCAATTTTAGGGGTTTTGATTTTTTTTTACTTCAATTTAGCTTCAGCTTGATCCCATCCACTAAATGCCCATTAGCAGCTGAAGCACATCTTCTGCTTCAGCTTCACGTGAAAATGATTCAGCTTGTGGGCTATAAGACTGCTGTGGGATGCAAACTTGGGCACAGTAAGTGGAAAGGATGAAGACTTGCTACAAAAATGCACTCCAGATCTGAACAAAAACATGATGTACATGCACTCTAAAACCACGAGAGCTAAACCATGATTTAAAACCTTGACTGCTATTCTACCTTTTACTATTATAATCCTTGGTCCCTTCAAGAAGCAAAGCTCCAATGTGACCCGAAAAATGCAGAAGCTAAAATTTTAGAAATACAGAATTAAGCTTTGAGAATTTTTGTGTGTGCTTTAAGCAGAGTAAATTAAAGAAACTCTACCTGCTTAAAACTATTTTCTTGGCTTAGAAAGTTGGCCACACCATTAAGGTAACATGGTTCTAGGGTTTCCATGCTGATGTTAAACAGATCAAGGCCGCATGTCTCTATACTTAAACTCATACCTTTCATGTAGCTCTTACACAATATATACATATGTATTTTCAATCATATATATATATTTTAGAGTCTGAGACTTCTATAACTCAGATGCAATAGGTCAACCATATGAAGTAAAAGTGCTTCTATTTTATCAGCAGCGAAACTAAAACATAGAAAGATGAGCATTATCATCACTGAACAAAAAGCATTAATGCTTTATTAGGTTTCAAAAGCCCACTGAATACACACATAAATCAGAAACTGGTAACAAAGATGGTGTTAAATACAGAGGAAAAAAATAAAATCTATCCAGTAATATTTTCAAAAAGAGTGGAATGACATACAACAAGGCTTAAGGATTTCAGAATTACATAAAAACTCATAGTACAGGATTTTCCTTCCACATACTTGTTACATTTCAAATTTAGGTTTCACTGAGTCTGCTAACATTCTCTAGCAATCAAATGTCTATTAGGTGCTGAAAGAATGAAAAATGCCAAGTACACTATGAATAAACGTGATTAGAGAAGGCACTTCCAGTTTACAACTGAAATATATCCATTACCCTCATTTTTATCATCAGCCCTGTCCTGTTAAGACAATATAGCTACTTTTCCTATATTTGAGCTAGACCTGTCATGGCTGACAGCATTTAAAGAAAAAAAAAACCAAGCAGAAGTTGTCCCTGAGCAGTAACACTGGTGCGAGTGTCATTACGAGTTTGTGTTACACGAGTGACCGATCTTAGTGTTTAAGACTGCACAAAGCTCTGACTGAATTTATTTCTGTACTAAGGTAAAAGTTCTCTCCCTCCTTCTGGTCGTTATCCAAGAACACACAAACTCATGCTACAGCCACCTCCTTTTACTGAATTACTTGTTGACCTTTTCATAATTTTTTAAAGACCTTAGGTATCTGTGAAAAGTTTCTCTCACTGGTAAAACAAGCTTAAAGTTTTGAATATGCCGTGAAGAGAGATGAATCACATGGTGTGGTCATGCAATTTACTTCCAGAAGGTACCAGGAATAGGAAGATAAAAGTTGGGGTTTTTTCCCCCCCAACATGCAGTAGCACACATGATGAAAATTAAGGAAACAAACATAACTATGGCATTGGACTATCTGTGACTACCTTTGTTATACTCACATAGTAAGGTTCAGCTTCCCTTTCAGTTATCTCATCCTGATACAGAGTGAAACAGGTTGGTATTCGTCCAAACCATACATCTCGAAGTACATCTTTGTCATCTGTCATTCTTCCAATGGACAGTGAAGCACATGTAGATCAGTTTGGTTCTTCACCTAGAACTGTAACCCCATTCCCCCCGAAAGAAAAGTTAGCACCACTGCAAATAAAATACACCTCGTAATAAGTTCTACCATAACTACACCCCTCCAAGCACGATCAACTCCGTCACCAAGATGTTTCAGTTTGTACAAAAAACGGGACGAGTTAAGACACTTTCCCAACTACAAACGCACGGTGGATGACAAGTAGAAGAGCATTTTCTAAGCCTGCATCAACCGCAGAGGCAAAGGGGCCTTTCCTGTTACAGCTCTGCAGTCACCCCGCAGCTCCCATACCCCGCCGAGGCCCCGGCTTTACCGCGGGCGAGCGGCCCCGGACCCCCGGACAGCTAGCGGAGCCGGCGTCCGCAGACGAGCAGGAGGACAGGCGGCGGCGGCGGCGACGACGACGACGAAGCGAAGGGGTGTGCCAGCGATGGGGCCGCAGGCCGGCCCGGAGCGGTCACCAAGGCCCCAGGACGGGCCCCAGCAGCGCCCACCCCTGCGCTAAGACCCGGGGGCGCCCCGCCAGCAGGCTCGGGGCAGCAGCGGCCCGGGCAGGCCCCACTGGGTCTGTCGGTTTGTTTTGCTTGTCTATCTCCCTCTCTCCTTTCCCGGCGGCCGCCCGAGGTGAATCAGCAGCGTTCCCGTCTCACGGGGCCGTACCGAGAAGAGCTACGGCCGTAGCCCCCAGCGTGCTCTCCCCGGGCAACGGCAAGGCCGGGGGGCGGGCCGCGGCGGCCCCGCCCCAGCCCGTGGGGGGGCGAGCGGCAGGACGCGGGGGCCTGGGCCCGCCCCGGGCGGACCCGCCGAAGGGGGCGGGGGGAGGAGGGGGCAACCGTTACCTCGGTTACCGCGCGCGGGGCGCGCGGGCGCGCCAGGCAGGAACTGAGCTGCGGCCCCACCCCCGCCCCGGCCCCGCCCTCCCCCCCGCCCCCAGGCGCACGCGCTGTCCGCCACGCAGCTTCCGCCCGGCTCCCGGGGACCCGGCTCCGGTGCGGTCCCGCCCCCGACGGCTCCGGAAGCCGGAAGCGGGGCGGAGGGTGGTGGCGGAGAAGTGCCGACTGGGGGGGTGGGAGGTGGCCCGTGGGAGGGGCGTGGCGGGTTGGATGCCTCTGGGCGGGAAGGAGGCGGAGACGGGGCTTTAGGATGGCCTGTGGCCCAGCGTCTACCGCCGTCCGGTGCGGGGGCTGCCCCGGGCACCGGTAGGAAGGAGTCGCTGTGGGAGCTGCAGCGGCAGGGTCGGAGCTGTGGTGTCTCTGGTTGCAGCTGTGACCGGGCCCGAGCGCAGGCCCGCTCCTGGGGCGTTAGTGGAGTCGCTCGGCCGATAGGCCGCGGGTGCCAGGGAAGGTCAATGCTGAAACCCGTGCTTAGGGGTTTAAACACTGTTTTGAGGACTTGGAGCGCAATCTAACCACTTAAGCCCTCTGTTCTCTCTTACCCGGTGGTTCAGTTGTGCTATTTTTATGCAGGTTTTATATACCATGATGATACACCGTGGTGGCAGGAGGGTGAGGAGTACCTGCTGCCACCAGGGACATCTTTTGCATGCTGAAACATCATCCTGCATCAGTTTTCGTTGCCGAATGGGTGCAAACTCGCAGTAAATTCCATCTCTGCATTTTAAAGAACACTTGCAATTCTGTCACTGTGAATCCCCATCTCGATGTCCCACAGCTGTAGGAGTGAACAGGAAGGACAAGGTTTTTCAGGTCGGAGGGAACATAATAATTCCAAGGAATATCTGTATCATAGCTTCCTAGCTAGTAGTAGTTGTTGCGCACTAGAAAGTTTCCAAAGCTGTCTTCTTCCGTGGCGAGACGTACGACTGTAGCAAATGTATTACAACTGGCATTTCTGCAGCTTTTTAAGACCTTTGAAAGGAAACTGGTAAAATGTGGTTTTACCTGATGTGGATTGGCACGGTCGAATTTCAGCGGTGCGGTGTTCTTGCTGTACTGGCTTGTGGCCACCAGATGTCATGAAGTGGCTATTGTTGCTGAAGGTGTCTTAAAAGAATGTTAGAACTACAGTTACTACGGGGATTTTTTTGTGGTTTTCACCCAAAGACAGGCACTTTAATGAATTTGTATGTTGCTGATTCAGCCGTATGCTTTAGGGAATTTTTATACTTTTTAAGTCACCTGAAAGAGAAGTCTGAAGAGCTTCTTTTATTTTTTACAGTTGAAAAAAGCTTCTCATAATCACCTTTTTTTTTTTAATATTCTTAACACAAACGCTATTATAAACTATTAGACAAAAAACTGCCTTTTTTGTTAATGGTTTATAAGCAAAAAGTTTAGCTGTAGCACTGCTGTGATTTGTGTTGGACACAGTGAAACTTTCCTTATCTTCTCTCCAAGGGTTTTTCTGACACGTTAATTCCGAAAAAGCCCGGTAAACTGGTGTGAAAAATGGAATAAACTTCATATTTGGTATGGCCTACACCAAAGTTTAGGGAAGGATAGCACATTGCATGTGGTGTGTTGCAAGGGCTCTGGGCTCTCAAATGGCCAGTTCCCTTACGTCCCTAAATGTAGGCAACTTACACTTGCCTTGGGTGCATATATGGGGCATGTAAAGGCTGTGCTAACACTGAGATGAGGGAAGGGGAGGGATTCCTCCAGGAGTATTCCCTGCGTGCTCACAACAGTTTAACTAGCGTGGATGGTGTAGAAATGACTGTCTTGCAGACCTGGAAGGGCAGAAAATTCTAGATGGAGAGGAACACTTCAACGGAGACCTGTGTAGAACTGATCCCACAATTACAAAGGCATCCAGACCACAAGCGTTGGGCATTCCTACAGGCTTCTCTCTGAACTTCTGCAAGGAACTCCCTTAATGCTGTTACAGGTCTGTTGAAACCAATCTGATGAGGATGCATTGACTAGTGGAGCTGCTATGATGTGTGAGCACCACTTCTTAAAAAAAAAAAAAAAAAAAAAAGAAGAAGAAAAAAAAGTAATTTGCCTTGCTTACAAGATTTACAAACTTCTAGAAAGTTTTGAACAAATGGGTTTCCCTCCAGGGAACCAAGGGAAACCC
>WTSP01010699.1:36485-53981 GCA_025331215.1 Actenoides lindsayi | reverse complement strand
TTCCTGGGGTGTCATCTTCAGCCTGCTCCCCTTCGGCAGCGCAAAACCCCGGCGACCCGCCGGGCTGCCGGACATCAGCTAAAATCCAGGGGGATTTCGGGATCAGCTATAGCGTCGACGGCCAGGTTTACAGAACTATCGAGGCGCGTAAAGATGCCAACGGCATCAGGCGCACGCCGCTGCTTCCACGATCCCGCTTCGGAGCCCAATTAACTTGGCAAATCTAACCCTACAGTCAGTTCTAATTTTGCTCAGGAGTCAGGTGAGCCTGGGGCTGAGAAGAGAGGCACCTGAAGCCAGGCAGCGCGAGGCTGAGGGACGTGCTCCAGCACCGCCTTGGCTGCGCGTGAAAGCGCTGAAAGACGTCGCTGCGAGGCTCCAATTCCCTCATCCTGCCTTGCTTACGAGTACAGGCTGAGAGAGCCTGCACTAGAAATACACTCAGCAGCAGAGTTCGTGTGCTCCCAGAGAGGCGCCCAGAAACCTGTGCTGCCTTCCCACCCCGTGGCACAGTTTTACAACAAGTTTTGCAATCTTATTGGTGATTTTACCGACGGGCGAGAAAGAAAACGCCTTTCCAATCTCTCTGATCTCAGCAATATCCTGCACACACCAAGTCATCTTTCAAGGAGCAGTTCCACATTTGAATCTCCGCGGTGCCTTTCAACCCATTATTGCAAGGATTTGTCCTTTACGTTTCCAAGGCTTGAGTAGCCTGCACTGGAAGAGTTGCTGCAGCACTTAGAAGCAGTCTCTGAAACACGAGCATTCTGATGCTCATGTAATTCTTCCTATCACCAAAATACATCTTTCCCTTACGACGTACCCCTGATCCAAATACATTCTTAATTTCTTTCACATGTCACTATCTGATGATAAATCCCTTGCCCTTGGAAGGGACAGAAGTGTGTATTTAGGTAATATCCAGCCCGTGGACAGCATTTTACATCTGCAGGAAAAGGGAGCATTAATCAGATAGGTCTAAAACTAACTGGAATTGGTATGCAACCAGCCATTACCTCGAGTGAAGCGAGTTTCCAACATCACTATTTAAATATATATATATATATATTTGTGAAATTGTATTTATCAAGGTCCGTATTTTGTGGATAGAAATAATAGGATGTAGAGAAGTGTACAGCTCTCATCACTTTTTAGACCTGAGATGCACCTTCCACTCGTGCCATGTCTCTCCTCCCAATAGACCTGATGTACTTCGCTATTTGATCATAATTTTCCAGACTGTTGAAACAGAACTTTTGATCAGGAAAGGTAATTCTCTGCAAATTCACAGAAGTATAGCTATTCTTATATCTAAAATATTTCAAATTATTATTTAAAGAGAAGCTTAGGTGCTTAAATATAATTAAAGAAATCAGGCATCTAAGAAGACGATGAAACGAAAACAGCTTTACTCTTCCAATAAACCAGTCACAAAGCCAGTCTACAGGAACTGGGAATAGGAAAGGTTTGAGAAACTCAACAGAGGATCCAGGCACTGCATGGCACTTCACTCACAGAAAGCTTTTAGAGGGTGAAGCAATTAAATACAGAGCTTCCAGGGCAGCTTCTGACCAGCACAGAGATGCCTGGGATGTGTAATGCTCCATTACAACTCACTCCTTTTTCACTGCTCACTTTTTAACTCCTTTGAAACTGCTTCCAAATTCAACTTTTCCAGAATCTATGGCTTTCAAAAAGCCAATTCTTAAACAGCTAATTAATTCCCCATAGGCTTTTTTTTTTTTTCCTTCTTTTTGACTCAGTAAATATTTCTGAGATTGCTTTTTGTATAATCAGTGTTAGCAGCTCATTAAAATGCACAGTATGTGCATCATTTTGAATGTGACATGGCTCAGCGTGGACGCTCAAGCTGCTTAGAAAGACAGAAAAGAAAAAGATGAGGATAAAATGGAAGCAAAAACCCAGCATTTCCTTTAATCTGACACCACAGTTAAGAATTTAAGACGGGGCAGAGAGCCTTCAACCCTGCTATTAGGTGAAAAGTCTAATTGCTTAATGCACTGAGTGCCCTCCCCAGCCCAGATGTTTTCTGAAGAAGTTTCTTTTACAGAGAGCTTTAAGGTGCTAAAAAAAAATAAAATAAAAAAAAAATTCTACTATCAGGTAATTGTATAAGGTCTGCACTCTGAGTAACAGGAGGAGTCTTCTTGAATTAATAATGGATTAAGTAACTTGAAAGGCCTTTAGTGTATGCAGCTGGAAATAAATAATGCCTTAATCAGGGGCATTTTATTTTCCATTAACACAAACACTTTTTAAAAAGTATATGTTACTGAGAAAAGCAGCATTCAGTTGCTCACAGGTCAGATGCCCATATCAGATGATGGTCTCAGGACTTTTTCCTAATGTTTCCTGAGTACTGGCTGTAGAAAACACGAAGGTTAAAAATATTCCTTTAAAGCCAAACTTAAGACAAAGTCTTCTCAATAAATTTCAAATCAAAAGTAACTCTTTCTCAGAGAAAAATCTCTCTAACCATAAACACTGTTAAGTTCAGCAGACTAACAAAAAAAATTTATTAAAAAAAATAAAATCTAAGAAAGCTTTTTCTGCTACATCTATCACTACCAAAACTGAGATTTGAGGATCAAAAACTCAGATGACAACATAGCTGCTCAGTGGTGCATGAAGTGAAAGAAAACTGATACCAGTTTTTGCTAGATGTATCAGCTTTGCAAGACATAAAAGTACGAGAGCTTCCTCTGGAAAGCTGAATGAATAAACATTAGCAGTAGAAGACAGCAAGGTGTGGAGGTTAGGACTGGAGGTATTTGCTACAAAGTGAAATTCAGCTTTTCTTATATAGATTCTACATTGAAGTCAATCCCTCTTTTTCTCCGAGTAGCTGTTAAATCAACAGTTTAAGTTTTCCTTTTTGTGTGGAAAACCAAGGTAATGCTTTATTAAATGGTGGCGGAGAAACCCAAGATGTAATAAAAAAAAGAAAATATCTATCTATTTTTTTTTTCCGTGCACGACATGGTAAACTGCTGTTCCCGTTAAGCAGCAGACGATTACCCTGCACATCACTTCGGAGTTATAGACACCAATGGCTTGTTCCAGATTTCAGTTTCTAGCTTCGTTACCTGCTGCATGGCAGTGACAGCCAAGGTTCAAGGCAGATGCTCCGCACCCACCCGTCAGGGACAGCAAACCAGAGGCCTCCGACACCATCTCTAAAAATGCATTTGCTGGCAGAGCTAAAACACGAGCAATTCTCCATTCAAAGAAATGCATTTCTAGCAGCAGTTTGAGGGGAAAAGAGAGAGGAGTGATGACCGTGTATTAGCTTGGGTTTGCCAAATGCAGAGAACAAACATTCACCTTAACCCCGTTCCAAAAAGCTCTCCGAACAGGTACGTTGTCACCTTTGCAGTGAGCAGGCATTAAGGATGTGCTTAACGTTAAGCAAGGCCTGAAACAGCGTGCTGAACTGGGACCACTGTGTTAGCTGGTAGAGGCTCCCCATTTGCTTGGAGTAATTCCTGCCAGCTGCAGCAAAGAAAGGTTCCCAGCAGCTGGCACACATTCCAGAATGCTGAAAAGCAAAGAAATCACCCAGTGCAAGTCTGCGGTACCGCGCGAGTCCCACATTGCAGAGGCGATGAAACGACAGGACCTGAGTCAGGTGGATGACAGCGTTAGCGGGGAAAGATTATTAGTGTGGAAGGCAGTAATAAGGATATGCAAAGAGCTCTCCCTCCCAGCGCTCCTGGGACTGACGCAGGAGATCAAGTCGCTTACGTCCCCGTGCGGGAAACGGTTCCCACCCCACCCGCGGGGCTCTGAGCTGGGACATTCACGGTCGCTCCGTCTCTCCCCCCTAAACAGGTCTCCCGTGGCAAGGAGGGTGCTCACGCTCCCCCTCTAATCCCTTCTCCATAGGTCTTTAATAATATTTCTTCCCCCGCTCCTTCTACTGAATGGTAAGAGAGAAGGCTTGATGAGAAGCCTTTCGTCACTTTAGGACGAGGGGCTTTAGCTTCCTGACCTACTTTCCTCGCCAATGAAACTCCATTTTTAGCTTCGACTCAAGGTCTGAATGTTACCCAAATTCAGACCATCTGTTTTAACTGCCTACAGGCTGAGAAGTTGATCCAAGCCATGAAGAATAAATGGAACCAGTGTGTGCATATACTAAGGATTCTCAACCCTCGGTGTATTAAATAACCTACTCGGTTTATTCCCGAGTCTACATAAACATCCCCATTTCTTCGGGCAGTGCCTGCTGCTGTTGTAAGGACTATTTATGCTCCTAGTTGCTCTCAGAGACCTTCAGCCAGGTCATCTTCCTTAATTTGGCTTTGGTGAGGGTGGGTATGGGCTGCCCAGAAGCACAGATCCCCCTGAGCAAGTCATTAGGGAATAACCTGCCTCTCTTTCTAATGCTGTTAGAGAAGCAACAGGACTTGCATCTCTTGCATCACTGATCCTTTTTCATCCTGGTGATGTAACTACGTGGTCTCAATGTTAATGAAAAGACAACTGACCAGTCTTTGTGAATCTCTAGCAAATTCCCCACGGGGTCCTGAAGCAGTGAGTTCCCATGAGGTAACTTGCACTGTACAGAAATCCCTCAGTTTTAAATGTCCTATCTTCCCATTTCATTGCACATTCACTTCTGTCAGTAGGAGAAGGGGGTCTAACAGCATCAGACCTCTGCTCAGATTTTGGACACAGTCCTTTTATTACACAAAAACTGAGTAACAAATATGAACCTATAAACCAAACAAAAATCAAAAAGGCAACATTACCTGGAAAATCTCTACTAAGTAACTGATGACCACAGCTTTACAAAGGGAAAGAAAAAAAAAAACAAATAAAAAAAAAATCAACCCAAATCTTAGCCCTGAAGATAAGCTGCTGCTGCTCGCACTGATAGGCATCTACAGCGCTCATCCCTCGCAGCTTGCCTGATGGATGTCATTTCAGCAGAATATCTGGGGAGGATGAGAGCATCCACGAAAACATTAGCAAATAAGGTATGCCAGGGAAAAAGAAAACAGTACTGTAAAACCAAGCCAGATATTGCAGAAGTTGAATACCCAGCTGGGGAGTTGGCTAGCTCAAAACAAGGCAGAAAATAAGTATATTTAATATAAAAGAAGCCTAGCATGAAATAGGCTCTGTACTTCCCTGGCCACAGCTGATTTGCTGTTCAAGTCTGTCATTTGACAGCCTGTTTATAGATTCTCTTGCTTCAAAGCCACTATGGCTCTGTTTACAGCACACTCTTTCAGGAGGCACCACAAGGCTCCTCACGTGTCGGGTTTCTCAGGCATTCATCAGCATGACCTGTTCCTTCTGGGATTAGTATATTTAAAAAGCTGACATTAACATACCAGGCTGTCCTTATGGACATGGATTACTGAGTCTGTGTCTGAAAAACACTTTCCAAAAAAAAAAGAAACCCAAACTTCTGTATTTTCCAAATGTCATGCCAGCATTAACTAATTAATCCTCACAACGCTTGGCCAGGACAGCTCTGAAAATATCTTCATCTCCCTTATGGATACAGAAAAATCAGACAGAAAGTGGACACGTCTTTTCAGGGGCCATAAAACAAACCCATGACAAAGTCAGCTGCGGACTCGAGGAGCACTCGGTCTCTGGTTTGCGTTGCACGTGTGCATTCAAATCCTCCCGACAATATCACTGCCTCCGGAGCCATCCTCCCACCCTAGCACAACAGGAATTTCATGCATCCCCTGTGAAAGTCCATACACGTCCGCTGAAAAAGGCAACAGCATCTTTGCAGACCTGGAGGGATGCAACTGTGGCAGGATAAACCCCACGTGGGTAGGGCAGTGGCCCGTGTGAGGGGCAGCAGCTCGCTGTGCTCCGCAGAGCTGTGCCTTCTGATGGGGTGATTCCAGCCAGGCAGCTGAACCGGGTAACGTGGCAGAGGAACCCTGAACTAAACCCTAAACAAAAGATCTTGCTCTCCCCAGCCCCCGTAGCCTCGCTGTTAATTCCCTGCTTATTTGTCATGTGCAAAACTAAGAAAGGAATGAGTGATATTTGCTTTTGTTTCCATCGTATCATTGGAAGTGACGCGAGGATTATTTCGCTGGAGGTTCAAAGCGGCATTGCCATGATTACTTTGGGCTTGTACCTATTAAGCGGAGGGACATGAGCTCCTCTGAGCTGTCAAACGTGACATACACAATGCAACTGAAACATTCTAGCTGAGTTTTAGACTTTTTTTTTTTTTTCCCCCCCGCCTTTCTGCAAATCAAAACATTTCATAGCTATTTACTTCGAGTATGGAAAAAAAGATCTCTTGCACCTGGAAAGCTACATGCTAATTCCATGCTTTTTTCTCTCTCTTTCACGCAAAAGGCTTTCAAAATCACATTCTATTGTACAGTGCATAATGTTATTATTCTCTCCTTATTGTCCTAAAAGCGGAAGCTTACGGGCTGGACCGAAATCTTCTTTTGACTCCGCTGTGCTGGGCAAAAGGTTAGAGAGATAAAGAAGCTCTCAAAGCACCGTTAATGCCAGCGCCAGGCAGAGATACTAAATCATTTGAAGCGGCATTGTTTCTGTTTCCAGCCTCCCCGAGATATTTCAGCTTGCACAGGCTGCGTGTGAAGACCACGCGGTTTTGCACCGCTAGGCAGGAAACGTCCCTTGACCGCTTAAACACAGCGGCCAGAAAAAGCACAGCCTGACTCTTCTGTCCATTATGAGCCACGAGCCAGCTGTCCCCACGTCCTTGTGCGGGCTCTGCGAGCTCAACCAAATCACTCAGGGGCACAGGCTTATGCTTCAGCCAGGTGCGTGTCTTATACTGGCTCAGAAGTTGGCACGTAAAAAGGCTGCTGGAGAAAAAGCATCCTCTGAAAAGCTGTTTCCCTGTCCCCACGGAGTTGTTATTGCCGTAGCACCTCCCCGTGACCCTACACCGTCAGACCTTGCAGCTTTTTCACTCCAATTGCCCATTTCTAGGGCTGTGAACGTTGCACGGAGAGACAGGATCATCAGAGATGCTGCTGAGAGTCTATTTTTAGAGTGAGTCATTTGATGAGCTGCTCAGCACCTTATTTATTGCTGTCTCCAGCTGGGGAGCTAAGCAGTGTCCAGACACCTCCACCGCTAAGACCAGAACTCAGAAGCAGTGACCTCTATTTGATAACATTTTCTGTACCAAGAAAGAAAAACAACAGCACATTATGCTGTCAAGGCTAATTGCTGCTAATTAAGGGTGAGTGACATACGACCCCTTTTAGATCCAAAGAACACCGCAGTGACACTAGAAATACAATAAATAAATAAATAAGAAGTTGAAACGCTGCATTCACAGTTGTTTCCAGTCTAAACAGGCACCACTTTGAAGTCATTTCCTATTTTGATTTTTTCATGGTTTGTTGCCTTAAGGCTTTACATGAACTTTACACTCACTCACTTTACATGCCGTGTACAACCAGTAAGAGTTTCAGTGTTCACAGCATTTTCTGGTAGGAAATGGGGCTTTGAAGAAGCAGAAGGGGCTTTGAAACCAGGAGAAGAAAAAAGAGGACAAACTGAAAGGTGGGATACGTGTGTAGTGGTTCCAGAATCACTACCCGGGTGCAGAGAGAGCACTGAAGGCACCACAGAAGGAAGGGCAGCTCCTCCCAAAGGGGCACCTCACCCAGAGCAGCCAGTAAGCAGAGCAACGAATTCAGCAACTGCAAACTGGCTGAATCTGTTGCCGTCTAACTGGCAAAATAAATAGAAAAGATGTTTCTCTCCAGGCAGGTTACACATCTAGCGTGGCCGATGCTCAGTGTTCATCTCCAGACAAGCCTAGAGCCACGTGCAAGCTGCGTTTCCTGCAGATTTCTGTACAACTGCCTTGCACTACTAATACTCGTAAGGCATGAGCACTTGGGGGTCCCTGCTGGGTGTCGGGTATATTCAGAACATGGGGCAGCTCCTGCTCTGAAGAATCCAACACCTGCTTGACCAAGCAGGCAAAGGATAAACAACTATTTCATAGCAGCAGCAGCAGATTCACAAATGGGGAGCTGAGGTGGAGAAAGCTGAAGTGATTTACCAGAGGTGACATTAAAAGTTTACTGAATTTGCAGCCTCCCGTTGTTTCATCATGGCCTCAAACATCCCCTTAGATGCTCTGAATGTTAATCATTACCTAACTGTTCTATCTTCTTGCTGCTCTAATGAGATTATTGATTAATTACTTAAAATGCACTTTCTGTAGGAGAAATTTTTTAGGTGACAAGTTACCTTTTACTAAGCCAATTTATGGGAAAGTTGAGTTCTCTCATTCCAGTCTGGGAAAAAGAAGTTTTGGGTCCAAAATGCCCAATTAGCACTAACTGAAACCTAATATTTGAGATTATTTGGCACCGTCTCTGTTATAAATATGCCATGTGGTACCATCAGGACAAAAATAGTCACTCCAGAAATGAATATTGCTGCATGTGTCAATACAGGAGTGGAACAATTGCAGCTTTAGAGGTTCATTCCAAACCCCACCATAGTCAAAGTCGAAGGGAGGCCTCTCCTTAAGTGCAAGGGGACCTAGATCAGGCCCCAGCTGGGTTTTGCTCGGATCTAAAAAGCTCAGGCATTTCCAAACATCAGCACCACTCCCACTGCAGGCAGCCCAGCAAAGCCAGAGGAGATGGGCACGAGCGCACGGCGTGCCCTGCAAACCCAGGGAGAGGACCCAGCAGCATCCTCTGCCCAGAGAGCTCTGCGGTAGAGCCAGAAGCCAGGGTACAAGTTCTAGCTCTTGTTCCCGAGCAGCCTGCTCCAGCCAGTGCAAAAATACCTCATCGCAGTAGCTCTTGTAACAGTTTTGCAAATGAAGCTCTCCATCTCCCCAGCAAAATCCTCAGTGCTCCCAACAGTTTGATCTTCCCTGATGGTGTTTCTAAAGTACCTTCTCTGAAGCCCCAAGTAATGAGGTAACTCTCAGTCTGCGTGTAAGAACAAAGCTCTACAAGACAGACTGTGAGCCAGACACTGATTATTGTACTTTCTACAAATGCCCAGAAGAGCTTTCTCTCGGTGCTCCAGGTCACCAAGACCATGTCTGAGGCATGTGATTAATTGTCGGCCTGATTGCGTTAAGGGGTGGTGGGAGAAAACTAAGAAAGATTATTTTTTTTTTTTTTAGAGCGGTGTTAAACGAGGCAGAGACTTTGTCGTTTAGCAAGAGCTCTTAAACTATCTTTGCATGAAGCAGCAGCTGAAAAGTTAATAGACATAAATAGAATTTTATTGATTTGAGGTATTCTGAGGGCTTTTAATGCAGGTGAAGGCAGGAAAAGGATTCTGCTTGGGATAATTAAGCCTTAGCTAGCAAAGCTTGAAGCATTTACACCAAAAAACCCCAAGGCAACTCAAAATGCCAAAGCAAAGCTGTCGCTAAGCCTGAAACTAAGACTTTCCTGGGACACAAGCGAGGGTGATAGTCCAGCAATGATCTTTTACCCAGCTGCTTGGCCACACTGTCTACCCACCAAGCCAAGGAGAGTGCATAAGAGACTCCAAAGAGCAAGCAGTTAATGTGTGATGAGTTCTGCTTTTAGTCAGAGACCCTCATACCAATGAATTCTTGGATAGGGGAAAAAAGTACAGCTGATGATAAACAAAAAAAAAAAAAAAAAAAAAGGGTGTTTTGGAATAATTGGATTTTCCCTCAAATGGAAATTATACTTAGCACAACTCTATTCCCATAAAAGCTCGTTGTTAGTCATATGCAGACATCAAAGGCAAAAATAAAATCTCAACTGTAAATCATTTTGCTATTCAATATTTGCTGCATCAAACACCAGAACATCCCAAGGAATAACACGGAAATCCCAAACGCCATCCGATAGCAACAAGGAGCCTCTCCAGATTCCAAGCCCCTTCGGTCTTCCTTCAACCCAGACTTTAATTTTCACATCCTTTCCCTGTCTACCGCAAACCTGCAGCGGGTTGTGGCACCGAAGACCTCCCTTACCTCTGCTCTACTCCAGGGTGCATCCAGGTCACATAAACCTGCTGGCAGTGGGATTGCACACAGTAGAAGGTGTCCTCCACAGAGGTACCTGGGGACTTCCCGTACCCCGGTGCTTGGCACACAGTCATGCCAGTACCAAAGACTATTTTTTTTTTTAATTCAGTTGTTACTTGGCTGCTTGTTTTTCCCCTTTCCTCCAGATGAAAATTACTTCAATGAATATTGATATTAATAAATACATTTGCATGCAAGCACGTAATAAATGGCTCACTGGAACACGGCCTGTGAATTCAGTCAGCGGCTGTGCTAATCGTGTTCCCATCACACTCCAGGGGCATCAGCTACAAATGAGCTTTTTGTTACACGATCAGAAAACGCCGCAACCCACACCCCGCTTCCAGGGTGGGATTTTATTTGCCTCTCAGCCATTCGCAGATGAAAGCACAGAAGTCACTTCTAGAGGGCAAACTGGAGGGGGAGGAGGAGCCTCCTGCTGAGGTGCCCTCTGCACCCGCTGAACGCAGGGCACGGCCTTTGGCTGGCCAACATCTGCTGCCCAACAGAGAGCAGGAGCTGTGCTGTGAGATGGGGGACCCGCGAGCGATGGCTCGGTCAGTCAGAGTGAAGAGGTCCAGGCACCTGGCACGCAACGTGGGGATTGTGTCGGGCCGAGGTGTAAATCAGAAATTCCCAGTCCCTGTTCCCTTGGCTATAGTGCAGCATTCAGGGAGAGCCAGCCCAGTCCATCGGGTGCCTGAGCCCCAGAGCAGTTTCAATACCGTATGTTCCATGAGGGAATAACAGCCACGCTCCTTCTTCTGTCACTGGTGAGTAGCCATAAGGCAGAGCACGTTGGCTTTCTTTACAGAAGGACAGCATTAGTATTAAAGCTTAAGCTCAAAACTACTGCAGAAAGCTTCTGCAATATGCAAAGTAAAAACACCAACAGCAAATAATCACTCAGCAGAGCAGTGATTTCCATCATGCGGAACCCACAGAACCTAAACCAGCATCATCTTCCACCTCTGCAAAATGGATTATTCTGTCTCAGATTTGCATGGTATTATTTAACATACAAATCACAGTTGTTCAGCAGAGATTGCTGGCTCAAACCTAGCGCAGAGGTTTGCCCGAGTAGTTTTCGGCTGGTCTCACATCCCTGACAATTCACCCTTTACTGAATCCAGACTTTGAACGAACCCCAAGTTTCCGCCTGTACAGATGGCAAGGGAGCTGCTGGGGTTTGAAATGGAAGGATAAATCCATCCTCGTTCGCACCTGGATACAAGGGGATTAAAATATATGAACCTGCTCACAGGCAGGAGTACAGGGTTAAGTTTTTTAGAGCTCATCTACATGGAGAGGTAGGTACTAAATGAGCAAGGATGTGAATTTATCGTACTCAGAAGCTGCCTGAACTGGCACATCTATTCTGAAACAAAAGTGCCTTTCTTTGGTTTAGCTTAATTCATTGCCAAAGCACAGTTTAAATTGTCATCTGCGGGATGACAGCACCAGATAAATTGTTGCTTGCATGGGGGATCGCTAAGCTGTAGTGTCTCGTCTGGACACTCACATTGCTGCACACACAGGGAACCTGAAAAGGCTTTTAGTGATGTTTTTCTGAAGGAGGGGCTTCCCTTTTTTTGTTTTTCCCCCCCCTCTAGTTATGGTGACATGGTGCCCAAGACAATTGCTGGGAAGATATTTGGCTCCATTTGCTCCTTGAGCGGGGTGCTGGTCATTGCTCTGCCGGTTCCAGTCATTGTTTCCAACTTCAGCCGAATTTACCACCAGAACCAGAGAGCGGACAAGCGGAGAGCGCAGAAGGTAAGGGTCCCGCGGCCACCTCCTCCCAGAGCCCAAGAGCTGCCAGGAAATCCCAGCCCCTGCTCATCACCACGGGGCTGGCGAGACCCCGGTGACAATTCTGGGCGTTGCAGAGGGCAGCCTGCGGGCACCTACCCCCCTACCCAGCCCAGTGCAGGCTTCACACCCAGCTCTAACCCCCCCATCCCTGCAGAGGCACAAGCTGGGGCACTGCACACACTGTGTGCAGATGCATCTTAAAAGAGAAGAAGCCATAAAGCTTTTATTGCTCACCTTTGTTATGCACCAGTCTGAAATAAATATATATATATATATATACACACACTCATAAACCCTTCCATCATTAACAGGAGCTGTTTATCCTTCTGACTCCTTAGTTCCTGCTGTCTCTCTAGAGTTTTGAAAACACTCATCCAGAAACGTACACTTTGCAGTACACAGACCCCTCAGCACTGCAGACTAAGCAGACAGAACACTGAGAATACAAAAAAAGCCCCTGGAAACCTGAGGAGATTACCAAGTATTCCAAACTCCGGGCAGTTTTTACCAGCATAACCTTACTGATTCGCTAGGGAAGTAGAACAGATTTATTGCTCCTCTGCTTCAGTCTGCTAAATTACATCAAAACCAGAATCAGGTTTTCATAAGCACCGCAAACTAAAGGTCTGGGGTTTTTTTTCTCCCTGTGGAATGGTGCCTACCAGAAATTCCAGACTCAGGGCACCCAATGGAGAGCAGTAGTAGAAAGATGTGCTATTTCTGCTTCAGGCAAGCATCTGGGCTGTGCCTACTTCTTGCATCTCAGGGAGCTGACAGCAGAGAGCTGAGATACGAGACCTACAAAACCACAAAATTTGGCAGTCAAAACACATCAGGAGAGTAGCAGAGAGAGAGAGAGAGAATCACAGAGGAATGAGCTGCAGTCTCTGTAAGTCACGGCTGGGTTTGACACAGACCTGCATTAGGTTTGGCATTGTACACGAGAAACATCCAACTGTGATACCTTTGGGAGATGTTTTTGAGGGAGAGTTGTTTATCTTATTAGGCACACAACAAAATATGGGGGGGGGCGGGGGGGGAAGAAATTAATCTTAAGATACCATAATGGAAGTGCACTCTGTAGCACACACTGTTCAGTCAGCAGCCGGACAGTGGGAAAGCAGTATGGATCATTACATTCATTTAATGAACTTAAATGATTTACAGAGTGGGTTCCCCAATGTGAGGCTGCATCCAGGCATAAGGGGTCTGGATTTAACGTGTGACAGGAACGTGCCACGTGCCCATGCCCCGGAAGGACTGGTGAGCTCACGGGGAGGTTCGTGACAGGGACAGTGTGCCATAGCTCATTTAAACAACCAGAGACTTTGAGAGAAAGCACTTTTTCTACTGAAACGTCACATAAACAGAGCAAGAGACAGAACTTACATTACAGCCCCCTCAGCAAATAAATAGGCAAGACAAACAAGATTTGTGCATCACCACAGATCACACTACAAGGAAGCTCCAGAACCAAGTCCAGGTCTGTGCTTTCAGAGCAGGTTGTCCTCTCTGAGGAGCACGCTGAAGTTTCTTGTTCTGATTCACCTTTTTCTCTATTCATTGGACTATAATCCACTTGGTGACAAGGAAATGTACCACCACCTTTGATGCCGATGTGATTGATTGCAGCTTTTATAAGGTTTGCCGTATTGACACACAGAGTGTATAATTTCCCTCCATTTGAATTTCTAATTCCCTTGATATTGGATGAATTTCTGGGCTAAGAAAGTTTTCTCAAGTCAGAAGTGTGAGTAATTTTCACATGATCTTACTGCATGAATACTAAAGAGAATGAGAGAGGCAGAAGCACATTAATGACAGCCTCTCTGGAGATGATCTGGACATACAGAGGGACACTAAGGATCTGCTTTGCACACTTGTTCCAGCAGCACCCTCAGTGAGCAGAATCCTTTCTTCAGGAATAGAAAAGTTCTAGTACTAGTTAAAAACTCTGTCCCTGTCTAATGAGAGATACAAAGACTTCTGCATGGCTTTTTTGAGGAGGCTGGAAAAAGCTCTTTGCGCGCTCTCAGTCCTTGAATACGAAGAGCCCACCAGCAGCAGGTCCCTGTTAGCAGAGTTTGGAGGATATGGCTTTGAAGAGATAACACAGACACCCTTCCTCAGTTTCTAGGGTGCCCAGCCCCAGCGTCCCTCTGGGTTACCATGTGCTCAGCCTCAGCTTTGTCTCCTAACTGTGGAGGAGGCACTGGTCTAGCGAGAAGAGGTATTTAAATAGCATGAATAAAATACCAGGAGGTGGCTGTTACTCTTCATCTATTCTTCAACTGAGGAGAAATGTGCCTTAAAAAGGAAAAAAAAAACCCACCCAAAACCCAAACTACCAGTGATTTAATCACCTTGAAGAGAAATTATTCTTTGCCAAACCTGCACTGCAAGAGAATTAATTAGAAGGCAATCTGGTAATCTTAATTTATTGTGCTTTGTCATCAAATTTTGTCCTCTGGCATGCAGCAAGGACCAGGTCAAGCTGTATGGAAGATGAATTGATTATTTCTGACAAGGTTCATTTTGGTAAAATTGTTTGGGGTTTTTTTTTCCCCCCCAAAGACTTTTTTTTTTGCCTTTTTGACTGATGTGCTAAGAATAGACCTCCCTGACTTTGAAATGATGCTGTTCTTTACTCAATGTCACAGCCTTTGGTTTTAAAAGAGAATTTGACACTTAAAAGGCTCAACAATAGAATGACTTTGTAATTCAGATAATTCTGGAGTCTCTTGCTGTGTTCAGACTGCAGCATGGATGCAATGTGAAGGAGACAAGTATCTGGTGCTGGTTTGAAGACCACACCTCCCACTTTTCAACCCTAGAAAGAGAAAGCAGAGGCAGCTACCAACAGCTACTGAAATGCTGCTCCTTTAGCAGTAGAAAAAGTAAAACAGTTCATTGTTCAGCAGTTAGAAGCTGAGTGAATAAAACCCCCAGGCCACAACAATATTCCCACCGGAGCAGGGCAGCAGAGAAATGCACGGCTGAAAGTTCACCAGGTAATACAGAAGTGAAAAGAATAGATGTAGCCTTTGGGCTCGGTGCAGCAAAGATCCCAGAAGGTATTTTTCGAAGTGTTATGGATGCCTTCGTTGGCCTTCATCTCCCAGGTCCAATGACTTGTCTTTGTCCAGCTTTAAAATAACCAACTCAGGTCCTTCAGCTGAGAGATTGTGCTAAGTGCAGCAATGTTGGCTTGTTCTGTGCAGTTTTTGTTCCTAGACTGATACTTCAGAAAAGACAATTAGAGAGCCCTTCGATATCTCCCCAGACTGCTCCAATACAGTCCAACTAATAGAAGTACAACCCCCTCAGCTCCAACACCCCTGTCCCTTGGGAAACAGGAGCTGGCACTAAGCTGCACAGGAGCTCTCAGAAATGTGAGTTGGCATAGGTGGGCCACTGGCTGACAGACAGCATCATGCACTAGCAGCTTTTCTGTAAGAAAAAATGGTTAAGACACTAAAAAAAAAAAATACTGTTAACAAGGGCAACAGAGCATTACAGGTTCAGCCTGCATGGTTGCCAGCCCCAGCTCCCTGCCCGGGTGAGCACACACTCAGATGAAGGTGCTAAATCCTCCAAAGCCTATTGAAAGCAGTTCTGAAGAGCCTCCGAAAAGGCAGACAGTAGCAGAGTAGCAGCTGAAACCTTCAGAAACTGCAACAACAGCCTAAAGCAAACTTGTCTTTAGACCAGCCCCCTTAGGGCTAAAATTTTGCCAGCTGAGTTGTCCTAGATCTTCTGAGTTTGGGGAAAACCAGGTTCCAAAAGGGGCGGCTTGCGCCGCGACTCCCACATCGGCACGACAGAGGAGGGAGGAAGGTACATGCTCAGATGCTGGGAAAAAGCCCTGCTTAAAGTGCATGTATCATTTAATGGGTAGATTTGCTAAATGAGCCAAGAGACCAAAAAGGCTGATAATCTTCGAGGGATTAGAGTGGTTTTAGTGGTGCATTTCACAGGGGCTAAACTGGAACTGGCGTCTGCCAATGCTGAACTTCAGCAATCACAGGGCTCAGTTTCGGGTCTGCAGTAAATATGCTTTTGAGGACTACAGCCTCTTAGTCTCTTCATTTCATTTATTATCTGGTGGCCTTTGACTCTACGAGAACAAGCAATGTACTGCAAAATCCTTGAAACAGACTTCTCATTTAATCCTCCAGCCTACATGTTACCAGGAAAGAAGCAAACACCCAGATTTAGGCGAGGAAAGGACTACCCAGGACAAAATCATCTTGCAGAGCTGCTCGCACGTAAAACCATTAACACAGAACTGAACACTGTAACACAGGCTACCCAAGAGTAGCTGTATAAATCAGGTGAAGCAGAGAAGTGGCCACATTGCCTGGTGGATGAACTAAAGCATTTGGTCACAGAGCCAACAGCAGCAGAAGAAAGGAGTGGGGGGGGGGGGGGGGGGGGGGAGGGCTTGGAAAACTGTCCAATTTTCTTGTGAGAGAAAAGAAAATAATCAAGGGGGAGAGGGAGTGTGGTGAATTGGTGTGAAGGAAGTGGGATTATTGCCTTAATTTTGGACAATGATAAGCGAATGAGGTAAAAACAAAACTCGCTTCATTATATACAACAAAATGTAATTTATACCAAGGGATGCCTGTCCACTGAGATTTACATCATTTGCTGATAGCGATCACACTTATTACTTTTCTTCAAAGACTTTTTTCCCCCTTTAAAAAAGGAAAAAAAAAAAAAAAGAAGAAGAAAAAAAAAGAGGGCATTTGTGCTAAATTGCCCAATGCTAGTGTGATAACTGTCAAAAGTTTGACATCAAAGGGAACTAATATTATTCAGTTACCAGAGGAGCTGTCTGTCCAAATAAGAATATCTTAATTACTGAATCACAACGGTAGAAAAGGGAACAGATCTGAAAAGGAGAGGGGCTGTCGGGGGGTGTGGGGGGGGGAGCTTTCAGTCTGTTCCTTTTTGATGAACCATCTATATTAGGCCACTATGCGATTCTTAATCATGTTTAGTGGTTTATACCCTTTCTCTCTCCCCACCGGTCCTCTGAACTTTATAACTATATGTAAACACGTTGTCAGTTTGAAAATAATCTTCTCTGGGTTCTTGTTAGAAGAAATTTCAATCTTCTTCAGTTCTAGATTAGGCAGTCTAGTTTTCTCTATCGGTGAATGGACTGGGGTTTCTTGGACAATAATGTGCCAATTGTTGATGGTTTGTGACCCATAAAATGTGAGGGTGACTATTCTGGCTTTGGTATGTAATTATGCAAAACACTTTCTATAAAGGCTTGCCATCTGATCTAATGACAGTCCCTGCGGTCTATTTCAAAAAGGGAGGGTCTCTATATACAGCTCCTGAGAGAAAGAAAAGTAACATTTTTGTTTTAATACAAGTTTTATGGGAAAAAATGGATAAATACAGAAACATCTGAACACATAGGCAAGCGTTTTCGGGGCAAATTAAACTAATGACAACTTATTTTAATAAGTTAATCATAGCAACATCACGGATGTATAGCATAGAGGTAAGGACAAATGATGTGAAATCCCTATAGAAAAAAAAAAAAAGAAATATATATCTTCAAGTCCTAAGCACCTTGGAGGGGATGGGAGGTCGCGTCGGGGGCGGTGGGTGCGGGGGGT